>JADGMU010000014.1:0-61818 GCA_016920895.1 Vaccinium myrtillus | reverse complement strand
GACCCAAGCACAACTTTATATCAGACAGGCTCAGCTCCAATGTTTGGAGTGCAAGTCGACCCGACCTAACTTCTAGGTAATATTAAGTCATAAAAACATAAAAAGACATACTTCCTCTATCCCAAATTATTGGTCCTGTTGGGATTTTGAAAGTATGGCCGCTTTCAAAATTACATCGAAATCCGAAAAGGCAAACAATTTTTTGGAATGAAATCTGAAGTTTAAAACAAAAAAATCAAGGTTACCTGTTCGTTTTTCTAGTATCAATCCGGTCCATGCTCACCCCTAATGAACAAAGTAAATGGTTTGCTTTACTTTAGGAAACTTTTTAATATCCATTTATAATTTACGTTTCTTTTTTGTTTGGTTGCCCCGGTCTAGAGGTTGCCCAAGCCTTAGGGCTTGTTGGACTTAACCCTAGGCCGCCCTTATCTGCCAATCAAGCATATGAAGCTTAAAATGACAACTCTAGTACAAGACTCGTAAGTCTGTGACACTCAATCCACACTTCAACGTCTGTAATCTCGTCTTCTATATTCGACAAACACGTCTTGTATATTCAACAAACAAACAAGCCTAACTTAAACTTTTTTTTGTCTTTATTTGTTTTTTTTTTTTTGGCGTTTGTTAGTTTCGCATCGATTTTTTAGTATTATTGGTTCGTCTCGACGAGAGGAATCCAAAAAGGTAAAAGATTATGACTAGAGCTCTCAATTTTTGAATAAGATCAAAAAAAGTCTAAAAGCTGTCTTTTTGACTTATTTTTGTCTTTATTCTAAAAAAATTATGATTTGATCATAATTTTTTTACTTTTTTTATTTCTCTCGCCGAGACGAACCAATAATACAAAAAAAAGTTGATGGAAAACTAAAAAACACAAAAAAAAAAATCAAATAAAAACGAAAAAATAAGTCAGCTAACTGTTTAGGCCAAAACACACCTTAGGACTGCCTATAGACCAATTTGATGGTGCTGCTTTAAAAAGAGAGGCTGAAATGTGAACACATTGAAAGCTTGGTAAAAGATCCGACAAAGTTTAAAGTCAGTGACCCTATCTTATTACTCGCGCCTTATTGTGTTCCTCGCCATTCAAAGCCTGGTGCTTGCTTTAATTTGAGTAGTATTATTTTTTCTGTTCTAACGTCTTAGGCCTGGAACCGGGGAGGTGTTGCGCAGCGTCTTTGTCTGGCTTTTTCGGCGCGCTGCCGGCACCGTTTTGACGATCGGAGACGTCCACCGTGTGTAGAGCTCGTTGAGTACTACAAATGTACCAAAAATCAAATTGATTGGATATCGTTAAGTGCCTTATCGGAACACAAATAAGTTGAAAAAATTTGGAACACACATGTCTTGAAACATTGGATGAAAACCATTGAAACCATTTTTTTCCAACATATTTGTGTTCCGATGAGGCACTTAACGATATCCGATTGAGTTGATTTTTGGTACACTTATAGTACTCGACAAGCTCTACGCGGTGGACGTTTCTGATCGTCAAAACGGCACCGGCGCGGCACCGAAATGTGCTCGCACAGCACGCTGCGCAGCACCCCCCTTTTTAGGCCTGGAGATTGAAATCGTTATGGAAATCAGTTTGAAATTTCTATTTTGAGAGGTAGGTAGTCTGGTGTTAACCCGCCTCGCTCCTCCTCTGTTTCGGTTGCGATAATTTTTCTAGGAACGAACCGGCCCGAATTTATTATCTTAAAGAAATTATTTCTTGCCTTCTTGTGAACGTCAACAGAACAGATCCAAAGAGGAGCAAACATGTTCGAAGAAAAGAGGGTTGTCTCCAAACCCTTGAACGATGTCTATCTATGTACAATAATGTAATTGTTGGATTTCACCGGTTTATGCCTAACGGTGATCGGCTCGCGTTTTGGATCGGTGCGATGGATTCGAGTTTGGGGATGGTGCGGATTTGATTCGACACTACGTCCGGCATCCGGAAAATTTCAGTTTGCTCTTTGTGTCTCCAGTTTTGACTGTTGGGTCTCTCTGGTTTGGTGCCTAAGGGCTAATGTATACTGCGACTTCTGGGTTCTTTCGGGTTCCGTGCGGTAGTTTTTTGGGTCTGCCATGGTTGGATGCGAGAGGAGGACGATGGTCGGCAGGGGTCTCGAATAGAAGTTACGCTGGCATGGCTGGAATGTTTAGAGGGTTCTATTGGTGTTTTGGAGATGATGGCAGATGGTGGATGGGTGCATTGGAGGGATTTGCTAGATGCATTGGAGTTTTGATTGGTGGTGGAGGGGGTCATGGGTGGTGGTGGTGCTTGTTTGTGGGTGTGGAAGCATATGTTGGGTTTTTTGGTGGCTTGAAGAGCGGCAGTCGAGCTGTCCTTGGAACAGCAATAGGGGCTTGTTCCCCGGGTTCCGGTGATGGTGGTGGCAACGGCTTGTTTCTTCTCAGGTGGCCATGGTCGTGGTGTAGCAGGGGCGGCGGCTGCGCCTTGTTGGATGGTTGTTTAGGGTTTTAATTGTTGGGCTTGGCCCATTTTATCTGGTCACTTTTGGGCCTTGGGTGTCTTTTACGCGCTTAATGTATATCTGGGTTTTTTCTGACCCATGAGGTGTTGGGCTTATGCCCTTTTGGTGAGGTAACCTCGATTGATTTCTTACCAATCGTTGGTTTGGGTCTCGGATTGGGCTGACATTTGCTCCTTGAGCTGTTTTGCTGTTTCCTTGTCCTATTAGTCTTGTAACAATTTCAAGATTAATGAATTCTTTTTTTGCCTTTCAAAAAAAATAATGTAAGTATCTACTAACGTATTCAAAAATATATTTAGAAAAAAAGGACTAAGCTACTCCTGAAAGAATAGGAGAATTACAGGAGAATAGAAAAGGCAAAAAAAAAAACCTTGTAGTTTCTCTCACCCTTCTTCAAACTTATGATGTGCCAAGGATAACATCGAGAGTTTGCCTAGAATAAATCTAAAGCGAGTGATAGTACGAGCCTTGGTGACGGAGCCTTGGTGACGAAACCAGCAAGTTGGATGGAAGACGGCATGTAGGGAAGAGAGAGATCCATTTTGCAAATGTGACGAACAAAGTAATAATCAATCTCGATGTACTTTGTACGCTCATAAAAGACAGAGTTGTGATCAATTCGAATTGCACTTTTACTATCATGAAACATGGGCGTAGGAGAAGACACACAAAGACCCATATCTTGTAACAACCGCCGTATCCAAATGATATCAATAGCTGTATGAGGCATAGCACGATATTCAGATTCTAAGGTAGATCGAAATAAACCCCTTCGCTTCTTACATTTCCAAGAGATGAGAGTATCTCTAAGAAAAATACATAATCCTGTAATTGACTTCCTGTTGTTAACATCACCTGCCCAATCTGCATCAGAGTATATGCTTGAAGTTCCAATATTTGGAGAAGAAGAAAGAAGCAAACCGGGGAACAAAGTTCCATAGAGATACCTGAGGAAGTGCACTACAGCTGCCCAATGAACTGAACAAGGACTAGAAATAAATTGGCTAACCATTTTAACAGCATATCTGGTCCAGCAATATTCAAATACACCAAACAACCAATAATCTGACGATGCAAGGTATCATCTGGCAATGGGACACCATCAGTTGGGCAAAGTTTGACATTGACTTGCAAAGGGGTATTAACGAACTTTTCATCAGTCAACCCGGCACGACCAATATGGACAAAACATTACCTTTAGGAGAGTAAGCAACCTCAATACCTGCTTAACCGAAATCCTATACCTAAATTACTGGGTTGCCCCAAGCGCAGGGCGGATATCAGTGTAGCACAATACCCGGTAAGACCGGAATCGAATCCACAGAGAAGGTGGAAGGTGCTGACTAAAAACTCGGGACGCTAATGTTTAACACGGCTCTTAGGTGGCCACCCTTTGTGATTTGATTTGGTGAATTAGCTAAATTAAGAGAAAAATTGATTTTGATTAAACTATTAAAAAGGAAGTACGGTCGTAGGGTTCATAACCCGGTGACCAGGTCCGGATATTTCATGCTCCATTCGTTGTTCCAAAACATTTACTTTAGAGAGAGAAAGATACCCCGAAAGATGCGAATCATCGCGGTCGCCGTTTACCCATGTACAGCGAAGAACAAGTTTTGGTCCCCCGTACCTCGCGTTACATGGGCTCCGACAATGCCCGGATTCGTCTAACGAATGTTCTTTAAAACCCTAAAATTGATTTTACCATGATTGATCGTGAAAATCGGAGCAAGAACGTAACCAGCCCTGGCCACGGCGTGTTAATCACCCCGCGACCATACTTGGGAAACTACTCACTCATATTATCTAGAACGAATAACATAAATCTGAAATTAAACAAGCTAATAACTTGAATACGAATTCGAACAAAGATTCGAGTCTCGAACGGACAAACCCCCGCGAACTGAGAATAAAGTAAATAAACAGAAACGTTACCGAAGCAAAGCGAGAAACAGCGGAAAAACTTCAAAACTTCAATGCAAAAATAATCCGGAACGTAGAATCTTCAAAGGAAAAACGGCTGCGAAAATAAAAGAGATCTAAAGTATTTTTCGAACCCTAATTCGGAGTAAAAACGAGGTATAAATATGTCCCCGAAGTCAACACACGTGGCAAAGTCAAACAGGCGAAATAAGGGTCTCGGTATCGATACAGGAGAAGTCTGTATCGATACCCGTGGTTGTTTCCAAGATGACGCTTGGGTATCGATACGGGAGAAGTCTGTATCGATCTGCGTGCTCAAAGTTGACTTTTCGGCTTTTTGGTCGTCCTTGCTTTGGGTCCCACCGGTTCCCCACATGCCCGATGCCTTGTGTCTTCTTCCCGTGCTCCTTTTGGCCCGTTTCCTACAAAATAAACACAAAACACCAAAAACAAGACATACACCGAATCAAGTGGAAAATGAAATAAAACGCGCCTCTAATGCGCTAATTTGCCCTACTTAGGCGCTTATATCTTGAGATATTGCGCGCCTATCACACCCCCCAACTTGAGCGTTGCTAGTCCCTAGGAGCAGAACGAAAAACAAGCGATAAAAAGAAACTAGACAACATAAATGGGGGTACGGGGTTATGACACCTGTAGAAACAATCAACCAAAACGACAGATAATCACCTCCTAATATGCCTGTAACTCTCATGCATGCATGCTTTGACAGAGAATTAAACATGGTTAGCATAGCTCCACATGCATGAATAAAAATCCCCACAAAGATAGTTGCGTCACACAACTCACGAGAACACTCAACATCCCATATAAGCGCTTGGCGAGATGCGTGGGACCGAACAACTGGTTTCCACGTGCCAATCAAAATCAACGCTTAACAAGAAATAACCGCACAATATGTCCAAACAGGATTTCACAAAATAATCAACATCATTATTAATCATGCATAAGTGAGAGATAGAATACGTGCACACGATCGACTAAGGACTTTTTTGGATTATATTGACCTTGGTTAGAACAAAGATAGAAAACTGCAAAATCAGGTGACGGCCTATAGAGGCTCAAGGTTAACTACCACTGCGACCGCCGCACACACGTCTAAAACACATCAATGCGCCCATCGGCGCCACCCAAACCAAGTCCACAATCAAACCATTAAAAGTGAAACCATCATCCTAAGAGTTATATTACAAACCCCAAATGAAAACGAAAAACACAAGTTCCACATGAAATAACAAAATATCCAACATGAACTAACAGGAAACCACACATAAAATAACACCTCCAACTATCGCTACCTACCCTCAGCCAGCCCCATGCAACCACAAGTGCCTCAGTCAATCCGACTCAACCTCCTCCGGTTCCGGTTCACCATCCATGAAATCATCGGCCGACCTCCAACTCGGGGAACTCAAGGGAACATATGGATCTGAGTCGACCCCTCAAGTCGCCTTACCATCCACTCTTCCACCTTGATTCATCTGCTGCAAAGCATTCTTGCATTTTGTCGCACCTCTCTCTTAAGCTTCGATGACTTGAATGGTAGCGACCCCTTGACAAAAGATTTTCTGCAGCCAAGTGGCATTGGCTGTGCTGGGGGGTGGCTGTGTAGTCAAATAAGTTCCTCCTCTAGCACCTCGAGTCTGGGCTCTGCTTTTGGTAAGAATGGTGATGTCTATTGCCCCAGGGACTAGTGGATCGTTGTTGAACCACTTGGCCCCCGACAACCCTTCTCTAGCAATGGCGGTGATCGAGCAAGGGAATGGCATTCGGTGTGTGTTGGGGCATCACGGAAATCGATAATCTTTGAATAAATGAACAATGCCCAATCACACCACGATGTCTGGATCCATGAAGGCGGTCAACATATTCCCGTATCAATAGAGGGCTTATTTTCGGTGGCCTCGGATCAGTTATAACAAACCAATTGATTCACAAATCGATATGCCGCCTAAACTTGCCGGGTGAGGATTCCCGACATCTGCCGTCTCTCGTACAAAGACCCGTCAACGTGTGCGGGGTAAAATCTCAATGGGGCATGGGTAGTTAACATCGATCGGCCTATGGTAGCGCAAACTCGCGGCTATAACATCGGGGTGATAATGATGGGGTTTTACCTACTCGTGAGGTAATCGAGTCTCGGGGCCCGAGCGCGATCCGGATCTTTGGTATTTGAAAGTGTTTATAGAATTCCCTCACGAGTTCTAAATTATATCCGGGATTTGGATTGAACCAGAACGACATACCTTGCCGCACAATGGCTCGTATGGTCTCGTCATGCTCGAGAAACCCGTCCCGGATGACGTGGCGCTCGTTCTTAACGCCCCTTTGTTCAATAGAAGCCTCCCACTTGGCCCGTTCATCCCGAGCAATTTGATCCTTGGTCCTCCTTCCCCCGGCTACTTGCTCTGGGAGGAGCCTTTGGAGGAGGCCGCACCTTTGCCCTTCGCCTTCCTAGATGCCATGTTTTGAAAAGGGTTAAGAAAATTTGGGTTTTTGGAATTTTAGGGTTTTTTTAGATCTGGAAGGATAAGGGATTTGGGAAGGATTTGAGAGGTATATGTGGTAGAGGTGGAGAAGAGGAGTGTTTTGGTGAAGTTTGGTGGAATTTGGGTGAGATTTGGTGGAGTTATGGAGGTTTGAAGGTGGTGGCTATGGGGGTTTTTCGTGGGTTAGGGTTAGAGAGAGAGAGAGAGTTGAGGAAGAAGATGGGAAAGTGAGGGAGAATGACCGGCTGAGCCCTTAAAATTTCGCGTATAAGGGTATCGGTATCGATACAGGACTTCTCCTGTATCGATACCCGTGGGTTCTGTTCGCGAATGGGTCAACCGGTATCGACAGACTTTTTCTTTTATCGATACAAAAAGGCTTATAATTTTTTTTTTTTTTTTTTTTTTTTTAGGCTGGGGTTTATGGGTTTCCAAAACACGGCACCTAATCAGACTTCTTCAAAAATTAATCCCTCAAATCGCCATTGCTTCCCAATTTTCCACAACAGTACGACACTTATGATGCACAGAGCTTGACTTTCCCCCCCAACTTGAATCCAACCAAAAACACCGGTTTCCTAAGTTAGACACGGGAACTGACTCGGACTGGTTTAAGATGGGTCAAGGGGACTCATATGTGGTTTAATCATGCAATAATGCCTTGTTTCATCCCCTATGCACGTTATTTACTCTCACAAACGCATGAAAAATAACTAGTCTCTTACTTGCAAAACAAAAGCCTACTATTTTATGCGATTGCAGAACGGAATACAAAGAACATGGGCATGCTATTCAGGATACGCTATTATCAATGTGAGGACACTCATTCACATGCTTGACAGTGCATCATGCTCAACTAGATAGCCAAATATATGCATGCATTCAAGTTAAACAGGCATAATAATTGACTAGATCTCATAAACTTCTTGACATTTACAAGGCGCATAACACCCGTATCCCCAAAACTAACTAGCAACGCAAAAATCAAAAATAAGTACAAAGTACACCCTCCCCAACTAGAATCATGCTATGTCCCCGAGCATGGAGACGAGAAAAAATTGAAAGAACAAGGGGAAGGAAGCTGGACTGTGGGTGGCGACCAACCACCATGACCTCGGCCGATATACGAGGAATTTCAGGTACGCTCACCATGCAACCTGCAAAACACGTCAGTCCAGCCCGGCACGTGGTATCCGGGCGTACACAGAAAAACCAAAAGGCAATAACAGAAAAAGAAAATAAACCACCACTTTCGTCACGTGAAAGACACGGGTACTACTTTTCTCCCTAATTTCTCACTTAAATTTGTGTAGAAGGTCATCAAAACAATCCGGGTAAGTCACGACTCAACGAGTTAAACTACTCAAGGTTTCTCCTTAAAGCAATCAGAGCCAATCGTCTTTTATGACTATCCGAGACACGGCAATAAGATTGTTCGAAACCCAGATACACAAAGTTAAGGATAGAAATTAGGTGGCTATACCGGACCCCTTTTTTTTTTTTTTTTTTTTTTTTTTTTTTTTTGAAAATTAAAACAAACACGAAAATACCCAAAACGCCCTTACTAACCGGAGCTGGGCACACGATCCTTATTTTAATAGCGGCGTGCGAAGCTAAAAATACCCAAGTCAATGATGGGTACCCCTATTGCTAGGAGTCGGGTCCACACTCAATAAAGAGCACGGTACGCGTGAGCTACCCGTAAAACATAGCCCAATGGCTACACTACGGAATATCCGAGTAAACCGGATCAACTAAGTCCTCCTCAGGTTCACCTATGTCAATGATTTCCAAAAATGGTTTAAGACGCTGCCCATTAACTTTAAAAATATGATTATCCTTAGGGTCACAGACATCTATCGAACCGTTCGGGTAAACCTGTTGGACTATGTACGGCCCATCCCAACGAGACCTCAACTTCCCTGGAAATAGGTGAATGCGCGAGTTATATAATAGAACTTTTTGCCCAACACTAAAGGTTTTGCGCTGAATATTTCTATCGTGGTACGCCTTAACCTTAGCCTTGTAAATGCTAGTGCTCTCATACGCGTCTTTCCTAATTTCCTCAAGCTCACACAACTGGAGCTTCCTATGGGCACCTGCCTCTGGCAAACTTGCATTCACCGTCTTAATGGCCCAATGGGCCTTATGCTCCATCTCTACTGGCAGGTGGCAGGCCTTACCGTAAACAAGCCGATAGGGTGAAGCACCCAATACGGTCTTGTAAGCAGTGCGGTAGGCCCACAACGCATCGATCAGTCGCAGGGACCAATCCTTTCTACTCGGGTTCACCGTTTTCTCTAAGATCCCCTTAATCTCCCGATTGGCCAACTCAGCCTGGCCATTGGTCTGAGGGTGATAGGCCGTAGACACCTTATGAGAGATGCCATACTTCCTCATTAAAGCCTCAAAGGACCGATTGCAAAAGTGGGTGCCCTGATCAGAGATAATGGCACGTGGCATGCCAAATCTCGACAACACATGATTCTTTAAAAACTCTAGCACCACTTTTGAATCACTAGTCCTAGTGGGAATCGCCTCTACCCATTTTGACACGTAATCCACCGCCAGGAGGATGAACTCGAAACCGTGTGACACAGGGAATGGGCCCATGAAATCAATGCCCCAACAATCAAAGACCTCCAACACATAAATATTGTGGAGGGGCATCATATTTCTCGGGCCAACTTTACCTAATTTCGACATCGGTCACAAGACTTGCAAAATGCATATGCATCCTTAAATAAATTCGGCCAAAAAGAAGCGCCTTTGTAATACCTTGGCGGTGGTTTTCTTGGCGGAAAAATGACCGCCACACGCCTCGAGTGACAAAACTCAAGAATTCCCCTCGATCAACCTCGGGGACACAACGGCGCACTATCGATCCGCATACGGTATTTAAACACATATGGATCATCGAAAATATCTTTGCCGAACCTCTCTCAAAAAGTGCTTTTTGAAGTAGACCAATGGGGTGGAATCTGCGCCCATCACCAAATAATTGGCGATATCTGCAAACCACGGGCACGTGTTAGCGGCAAACAAGCTGCTCGTCGGGAAAAGGTATCCACAATGGGGAGATGAGAGGTGGGGTCCTCAAACTCCAAGCGAGACGGTGGTCGGCTACCACATTCTCAACCCCTTTCTTATCCTTAATAATGAGGTGGAATTCTTGCGAAAAAGAATCCACCGGATAAAGCGAAACCTTCGCATCTGTTGGTCATCAAATACCTCAAGGCCGCATGATCGGTATAAACCACAATCTGCGACCCCACCAAGTAGGACCGGAATTTATCTAAGGCAAACACCACCGCTAACAATTCCTTCTCAGTGGTGGTGTAATTCAATTGTGCCTCATTCAATGTCTTGCTCGCATAATAAATCACATAGGGATCTTTCCCTCGCCTCTGACCTAAAACTGCGCCGACTGCATAGTCGAGACGCGTCACGTCACACATAAGCTCAAGCGGCAAACTCCAATCTGGGGGTGAGCGATTGGCGGAGTTGTGAGACTCGCTTCAATTTACTGAATGCCCCCTCACAAGCATCGGACCACACAAAGGGTGTGTCCTTTGCCAACAAATGACACAAAGGCCGGGAGATAGCGCTGAAATCCTTAATAAATCGCCGGTAAAAACCGGCGTGACCTAGAAATGATCGGATATCCTTAACAGTCTTTGGAGTGGGAAGATTGGCAATTAAGTCTATCTTCGCCTTGTCCACCTCAATACCCTTGGATGAGACAATGTGTCCCAACACAATCCCTTGGGTCACCATGAAGTGGCACTTCTCCCAATTCAGCACAAGGCGCTTCTCCTCGCACCTTGTCAAGACTTTTCCTAAGTTCTCGAGGCATCCGTCAAACGAATCCCCAAAAACTGAAAAGTCATCCATAAAAACCTCTACTATTTTCTCTACCATGTCGCTGAAAATTCCCATCATACACCTTGAAAAGGTGCGAGAGCATGCACAAGCCAAATGGCATGCGACGGTAGGCAAAAGTACCATACGGGCACGTAAAAGTAGTCTTTTCCTGGTCCTCCATGGCTACCTCGATCTGATTGTAGCCAGAGTATCCATCCAGGAAGCAATAGAACGCTCTGCCCGCGACTCTCTCTAAAATCTGGTCAATGAATGGGAGGGGAAAATGATCCTTCCGGGTGCTCGCATTGAGCTTCCGGTAGTCTATGCAAACACGCCACCCGGTCGAACACGGGTTGGCACTAACTCACCCTCCTCATTTCTCACTCTTGTCACCCCCGCCTTGCTTAGGCACAACACCATGGACTTACCCACTCACTATGGGCAATCGGGTATATGATACCCGCATCAAGCGACTTAAGCACTTCCGTCCTAACCACCTCCTTCATATTGGGGTTTAGGCGGCGGCGAGGTTGCCTAGAAGGCTTCACATCCTCATCAAGAAAAATGCGGTGTGTACACACCGTAGGACTAATACTACTGAAGGTGCACTATCGTCCGACCTATCGCCCCTATGCTCTCTCGGCGGGGCAAGTAATTTAGCCTCTTGATCCACCTCCAAGGAGGAGGAGATCACTCTTTGAAACGTATCATCGCCTTTAAGAAAGGCATATTTCAACGTATCCGGTAAAGGCTTCAATTCGGCTTCGGTTTGGACCGATGATGGGAGAGCTTTAGGTAATGGGGCGCCCAATGGTTCGAGAAGCTGGGTCCCAAACGGCGCCGCATATATCCTCTCTTTGCTAGCATCTCCATCAAACTCCTACCTCTGGAGAATCTAAAAATGACGCCTCATGGGCGGTGGGGGCTATCTCCAGAGGATCCTTATACAACATACTCTCGACATGCTCTTGCACTAGCGTGTCGATCAAACTCACCTCATAGACCTCCTCATCATCCTCTCTACCCGACTATTAACATTGAAGACGTTCACCTCCATTTTCAAGTCCCCAAATGATAATTGGACTTGTCCGGTTTGCAATTCATTACAGCACTGGAGGTGGCTAAAAATGGGCGGCCAAGGATGATAGGAGTCTTCTCAAAGACTTCCGGGATTGGACACGTGTCCAAGACAATGAAATCCACGGGGAACAAAAACTCCCCCACATGAATCAGAACATCCTCCACTACCCCCTTAGGAATTCTCACACTCCCGTCATTCATTAGGCGTGGCGCGTAACCGGTGTGGCTTTAAGGTCACCTAGGCCTAGTCTCAAGTACACCGAATATGGGAGCAAGTTGACACTCGCTCCCAAATCTAGTAAGGCCTTCTCAAAACTCTGGCCTGCAATGGCTATAGGGATAGTGGGACAACCCGGATCTTTCCGCTTAATCGGAATATCAGCTTGGAGAATGGAGCTCACTTGCTCCGTCAGTAGCACGTTGCACTGACTCTTAGTTCTCCGTTTCGACGTGCACAACTCTTTAAGCACCTTTGCAAACTGAGGAATAGCGTCAATGGCTTCCATCAGAGAGATAGGAAACTGAACCTTCTTGAACAACTCAAGAATGCGGAAATGCGCATTGGCCTTGGCTTTGCCACCAAGCGATGGGGATATGGTGCAACGGGGTGGCAAAGTAGTCGTGGGGGCCGGGGAGCGGCACCACTTCCTCGGGTGACTCTAATTCTCTCTCTTCCTCAATACCCTTCCCCACATCCGGGACTACTCTTTGGAATGCAGCCGGAACCCGGAGGTGGAACCGATTTACGCTTGAGGAATAGTCTTATCGATCACCTTCCCACTTAAAGTGGTGACCGCCTTTGCTTCCTCCCGGCCCAGGGTTCGGATTACGAACTGAACCATCTCCCAAATAATTAGAACCGACAAGACATTGGCTTGAGGTTGAGAGGAAATTTTCCCCTCTCCTGTTGGTTTTGCCCAACTCTTTGCCGTCAAGCCCGAGTCAATTGGGACCTAATGTCACCTATGGCACCTTGGTGCCTCGGTGAAACTCAAGCGAGGCGCATGAGAGCTTTTATAATGTCATCGATCTGCTTATCCCTCGGTGGATGATTTATGCCGGGGGTGGTCAGTATGAAGGACCGTACCCTGCGATTCTGTGAGGGATAGCGATATTGGGACATTTGGCCTTCTTTGAGGCCGGTATGGTTGCACTGTTCTTTGAGGTGTGTGCACAGGGTGGCACCGTGCCTTGGGGTCTCTATAACTCGGGAGTGGGTTGTGAGCCCGGCCGGATTATAGGTATTTGAGAACGGATCCCAACGTTGGTTCACCGCATTCACCTCGGCTGGTTGCTTTGGAAGGCCTCTTTAACTATCGGAAACGCTTGGGAGGGCAAGCGATGGCCCAGAATGCCCCAGGACACTCACAAAAGCACACACCTCCTCAACTCTCATCATTTACAGTGGACTTGCTTGATCGCAAGTCCTCCATCTGTTTAGCCAATTTGTCCAACTGGACCGGACGGTGTGTTCTCTCACGCTCAAAGGAAAAATACCGGACCCACTGGGTCCTCACAGGCAGCCATGGCCTCCACATCGGCTAAGTCGGAAGGTTCCCAACTTCTATGCTTTTCGGCCAACTCCTCTAAGAAATCCCATGCCGCATCTGGGGCTTTGTCTAGGAAATCCCCATCCCTACATAGGTACTCAATTTGCTGGGCCGTCGCAATATTTAGGCCCAGCTGGAAAGATGTCACCAATTGGTGTTTCTCATACCCATGGTGGGGTAAGGACAATAACAACTCCTTAAACCTCTCCCAGCACCTCAAAAACGACTCGCCTTCTTTTTGTCTGAAAGATTGGATTTGGCGAGTCAGGTGCTGTGTCTTACTCTCGGAGAAGTACTTCCTATAGAACAACTCTCTAACAGCGGCCCATGTCACGAGGATTGCTCATACGCATTGAGCCACTTATCCGCCTTGTCTTTCAGAGAAGCAGGGAAAAGCTTAAGGCAAGCGTTTTCCCACTGAGTAGTGGTGGCGAGGGTGCGCACCAACCCCTCAAAATGGCGGATATGCTCGTATGGGTCCTCATTTTCCCTCCCATAGAAAAGAGGAAGAGCATTATGGGTTCCCGGTTTGACAGTGAAGGCATTGCGTGCCTCCACTGTCTCCGTGGGCAGTACTATTGGGCCGCGAGGAGTAGTCCTCGTGGGATGCATATAGTCGCGCATGGACCTCTGTTCTGCCATCGGCTCACTCTCTAAGTCAAAAAGTGGATTGGGAAATTCTAAGAACAAGTTCGGGACGGTCTCGGAGTTCACTCTCGGAAGACTCAGGCCCGAGTGGGATGCCACTCAAGTGGGAGTGCTCCTGGCTGGACTGCTAAGGGCTCAAACTGACTAGAAGCCCCTGCTAGTGGAATTTCCACCAACGACTCTTTATCTATCCTACAAAGACGCTTAGACGGGTCTCGGAAAAAGAGTGGGTCCCCTTTTGGTGAACCCTTCTTTCCTTACCTATCTTGACTCAATCCTAAAAATAACAACTCAAAATTTACCTAACTATTTTTTTTTTTTTTTAAAGTTAAGGAAGATAAGATTAAAATTAAAATGAACTAAACACTAACTACCCGAATTCTTAACACCTCTTGCCTTCCCCAACGGCGCCCAAAAATGCTTAACCAAATCCTATACCTAAATTCTTCAGTTGCCCCAGCGCGGGCGGATATCGGTGTAGCACAATACCGTAAGACCGGAATCGAATCCACAGAGAAGGTGGAAAGTGCTGACTAAAAACTCGGGATGCTAATGTTTAACACGGCTCTTAGGTGGCCACCCTTTTTGATTTGGTTTGGTGAATTAGCTAAATTAAGAGAAAAATTGATTTTGATTAAATTATTAAAAAGGAAGTACGGTCGTAGGGTTCATAACCCGGTGACCAGGTCCGGATATTTCATGCTCCATTCGTTGTTCCAAAACATTTGACTTTAGAGAGAGAAAGATACCCCGAAGATGCGAATCATCGCGGTGCGCCGTTTACCCATGTACAATGAAGAACAAGTTTTGGTCCCAGTACCTCGCGTTACATGGGCTCAGACAATGCCCGGATTCGTCTAACGATGTTCTTTAAAACCCTAAAATTGCTTTTACCATGATTGATCGTGAAAATCGGAGCAAGAACGTAACCAGCCCTGGCCACGGCGTGTTAATCACCCCGCGACCATACTTGGGAAACTACTCACTCATATTATCTAGAACGAATAACATAAATCTGAAATTAAACATGCTAATAACTTGAATACGAATTCGAACAAAGATTCGAGTCTCAGAACGCGGACAAACCCCATGCGGGCGAGAATAAAGTAAATAAAAAGAAGCGTTACCGAAGCAAAGCGAAAACAGCGGAAAAACTTCAAAACTTCAATGCAAAAATAATCCGGGCGTAGAATCTTCAAAGGAAAACGCAGCTGCGAAAATAAAAGAGATCTAAAGTATTTTTCGAACCCTAATTCGGAGTAAAAACGAGGTATAAATATGTCCCCGAAGTCAACACACGTGGCAAAGTCAAACAGGCGAAATAAGGGTCTCGGTATCGATACAGGAGAAGTCCTGTATCGATACCCGTTGGTTCTGTTTCCAAGATGACGCTTGGGTATCGATACAGGAGAAGTCCTGTATCGATACCGGTGCTCATAGTTGACTTTTTCAGCTTCTGGTCGTCCTTGCTTTGGGTCCCACCGGTTCCCCACATGCCCGATGCCTTGTGTCTTCTTCCCGTGCTCCTTTTGGCCCGTTTCCTACAAAATAAACACAAAACACCAAAAACAAGACATACACCGAATCAAGTGGAAAATGAAATAAAACGCGCCTCTAATGCGCTAATTTGCCCTACTTAGGCGCTTATATCTTGAGATATTGCGCGCCTATCAATACCCAAAAAATATCGAAGGTGTCACAAGTCTTTCATTTTAAACTGGTCATATAACTATTGTTTCAATTCACTTATACCAATTGCATCATCCCCAGAAATGGTAGTAAAACCCTTCCATGTTCAGAAGTGCGACAGAAAAGAGCAGACTCATGATGCATTTCGGAAAACCAAACTTTTTCATAGTGTGACTGAGCTTCTCAAACCAAGCATGTGGTGCTTGTTTGAGACCATATAAAGCATGACGCAATAGATAAACATGATGCAAAGGGCAAGAAAGACCCGGGGAAGGTTTCATGTAAAGCCAAGGAGAGTGTAGATCAAAAGTCCCAAAGTTCCACCTCCTCCAGTGTGGAAAGCCAAGGAGAGTGTAGATCAAGTTGTCGCAGTTGTTCAAGAGAAAAATACCAAGGAGAGAGTAGGACAAGGTGTCCCGGTTGGTCATGAGCGAAACGCAAAAGAGAGAGAAGTTAGAGGAAGTAAGGACGATTGGATAGATGTGGTGAAGAGGAAAACTCAAACTCCGGGCTTGTCATTGACCAACTCCTCGTCTGGCCGTGTTTGTTCTACTACTAACGCGTTTGATGTTCTTGAGAAATGTGAGGATTCGGGAGCCTCCTCTATTGTGGAGGTGTCAAAGATAGATGTTACGAAGGATGTATCGGGTGATACTACCCCGATCCTCCATAGTCAGGCTAGTACTCAACAAGAGCCTCCCCACGTGGCTCTCCGTCGGTCTACAAGGTTTCGAGAGCCTCCACGGATTCCCTTGGAAGGCGATTTCATTGGACCTCGACATAGTTTGAACCAGGTGGTGGGTGAACCCTCAACTCCATCATCCACTAGAGATCAAAACAAAAAGAAGCTTCAAGAAAAAATCAAGATGTTAAAGGCTTCAAGAGTTTAGTTCTTGAAGCTAGCTTGGCCTTCTTTTGTTTTGGTGTTACTTCTTTGAAGTGTGTTTTGAGCTTTATTGGCTATTTATTTTGCTGTAGTTTAGTTTTAGATTTTCTCTCTTCATTTTACTTTCTTTTCCTCCTGGGGTATGCCCCTTGTAGGCTGTATATTCGGTTAACCTTTTTTCTATTTCAAGCTAATTTATCCAAAAAAAAAAATCACCATTCAAAAATGCATTTTTGACATCCATTTGGTACAACGGCCATTGTAGTTTGGAAGCTATAGAGATCAATGTTTGAACTGATGTCATTTTGGCAACGGGGCAAAAGTTTCTTTGTAGTCAATTCCATCTACTTACATCTAATGGCGTCCTTCCCTTCAGGAAAGAAAGAGTAACTAAGTCCCAAGTTTGAGTTTTGTGAAGGGCATTAAGTTCCTCTTCCATACAATGGCGGAGCCAGGAATCTAATTTGTCCTGGGCTAATTCATATCATTTTTTTTTTTATATGGACTAACCCATATTAATTTTTTATTGGACAAAAATTTACATGTAAATTTTTAGTCCTTTCTTACTTTACCATGGGCTAAAGCCCACCCTTCACAAAGGGTAGCTCCGCCCTTGCTTCCATAGCATTCTTCCAATAGGGATAACAACTGATTCTTTATAAGATTGAGGTTCCTGATAAGAATGAACCGAGGCAAGAAAAGATTCATACGACGAGGAAAATAAGTTTTATAGTCGGCTAGCCAAGAGGGAGGATTGCGAGAATGAGAAAAATACTTGTGTTCAACTGATGAAGGTGCAGGATCGACATCTTCAGAGATAGCAGTGGGATCAGACATAGAGGAAGTTTCATCTTACACCAATGTAGATGAAGGTTGAATATTCTCTGACACAACAACAGGCTCAGAAACACAAATGGAGAAGCTGAACTAGACCCAAAAACTTTAGAAAAGGGAGTTCCATTTGGAACGGGTTGGAATTCCAAACCAAATGAAGAAGCTGAACTAGAAAAGGGATTGTACATAAGAACATCTTCTTTAGAAAGAGTAGATGAGGAGGCATGAAGACAATAAAATGGATGATGCTCCAAGAATGCATGCAACATGCCTAGAAATGCGAAGCTTTTTAGAAATAGGATCATAGCATCTATAACCCTTTTGATCAATTTCATACCCTAAGGAGAAACGTGAGGCAGAACAAGTGGTGAGCTTCGTTCATTCATTTTTGGGGAGGAGAACAAAACAAGCAAACCCAAAAACTTTAAGTTTAGAGTTATTGGGTTGAATACCGAACAATTTTTCGTATGGAGAAAATCCACCATTCAAAATTGTAGGAAATAGATTAAAATTGAATAAGCAGATGACTAGAGGAGTCGATGTACTGGAGGGGAGGCGGTGGGTGAAGAAACGCTAACTGATGTATGAAGTGAAGTATTTTTAAGTGTGAACTGGAGTACTAAACCATGTAGTTTGGGGGAAAAAGAATGAGTAGCTCTAATTTATACTAAACATACACCCCTAAAATATAGATTATTGATCAATATACCCCTAAAGAATTAGTATTAACTACATTATGACTCCAGGTTCGCGAGCCTAACCGAGCCGGATATTGTTAGGCTCAGGTTCGGCTCCTTTATTGAATGAGCTTGAAATTGAGGTTCAGGTTCAGTTAGTTAAGTAGACGATTCGAACTCGAACAAGCTTTTATAAAAACCGAGCCTCGAATAGTTTCACAAATGGCTCAGGCCATTTTTATAGCTCTAACCATACGTACTCATTTAGGCTCTAGTCTTTATATTGTTAGTACATATTATCTCAGTCCATTTTTATGAAGTTAGCGTAATTCTTCTCTAATCAAATACTGTATGAAAAAACACTATATATAAGAAAAGACAGCCTAAGTTTTTGAACTGGGGAAGTGAAACCTGAACCTGCCTCTCTCTATTGCAATTTCTATTAGTGGACATGATGACACTATAACACTGTCTTGACAATACTATATGTGTAGTATTTATTAATGGATTATTCCCTTAGTGGAGTTTAAAGCAAAATTGAACCTGTAAAATCCCCTGCTTGCTTACAGGGGCAAGACTATCTAGTGTTCAGCTTATGCAGAGAATTTTGCAAAGGAAGATGCAATACGTACAAATCAATACAAGAATAAAATCAGGAGAGAAATATAGCCATGTGCCAGTATCCGATTCTGCATGATTTAGGGGCTGGAAATTTGCTGAGAACTGGGCAATACATTACGTAGTTTACCAATTTGCATAGTGTCTGAATTTGTTGGAACTTGTGGCTCATATAGAGAGGTACCAAGGAGTTCTAATGAAAGGCCAGATGCCGGAGCAGAACGGAGCGGAGCGAGGGGAGCGGGTCCAACTATTGTCACAAGTGGCCCGTAGGGCCGAATAATTGGCGCGCCCCCGCGGTACGGTATGGTACGGTACGGAATTATTAGGGTTGAAATAGAGTAGGACTATATATACTCTCTATTGTAAAAACCCTAGCCGATTTTTTATCATAATATACAGACTCGCTCATCGCTCCCGTGGAGGTACCCGATCTTGAGAAACCACATAAATTCCTGTATTGATTTCTTTTACTGTTTTCGTATTCTGTTGTGTGCGTGTGGTGATTATTCTAACAGAATTTCAGCCCTTGTGTCAAGTTATTTCTTTTCTGAACATGAATCTTCTTTATCAGAGTTTGTGCAAGACAGGAGCAGGAATTCAGTTTGGGTTAAGTGAACTTTTATGGAGTTCTACATTGGCGTTTAGCTTTTTGATTGCAAAATAAGTGCCACGAGCTAATAGGTTGTCTAAATTTGGTTACAAAACTAAACAATTTTAAAAGGCTCAAACTTAATTACTAAAGTACTATTAAGTACTACTTTGGGAAAAATTACTATCAATTGGTCCTCGAGGTTCTCTCCCCTTCAAATTGGTTTTGAGTTTCATTATGTGTGACTTTCAAACTCATGTCTATTGGGAAAATTCCTGAAAAATCGCTTAAAATCTTATGCAGGCGGGTAATAGATTTTTGAAAAAAACATTAATTGCACGAACCGTTATAAATGTTTTGAAAACACTAAGAACATATTTGTACTTGAATTGTATGTGCACGTAGCATTGCTAAACCCGAATGAGGCAAAAATTGAGGCCGAGGGGATCTGGGGTCCAATAGGGTGGGGAGTGTCCTAGAGGTTACAGGGTTATAGTGCACGATTTGTACTATTCAAAGTGTTTTCAATGGTTCAGTTCAGGTTATTTTAGAGATAAATTATGTATCTTAACATGTAAGACAAAATATGAAATTGCACCGCTGAAAATACTTTAGACCGTCCAAATCATGCACTATAACTCAGTAGGACACTTCTGCCAAACAAGATCCCCAATTTCAGGCCGAGGAGGATTGAAACATTGCACTCTAAAAAAAAAAACTGTTAAACACTAGTGGGTGAAGAAGTTAAAGGTGCACGAAATGTTTGATGCAAAATACATAGAAATTCTCAAATCAATTCAATTCATCATACCCATGAGTACGCAACATGCACGAACGGTGCATCTCAACAGTGCAAAAGTATATTCGACGGTCTATATGTTAAAACACTCTTTGACCGGCAAAATTATTTTCGACGGTTGAGATGTACCATCCGTGCATGTGCGTACACAGACGTGCCTGCACGAACTAATTTTGTTCATCATAATCAACACATACCGCACCCATAAACTCCCCATCAGATTCAAGCGCCGCCATTGTTTCCGGCGGGAGCGTGACCTCCAAATCCATGCTTCCGCCGCCTTCGTACCCCGGATACGACGTCACTTTCCCATCGAACTTATTCGCATACCCACTCCGAACCGCCACCGCTCTCCCCATCCCAAACTCATTCTCATACATCCCAAACCGCGGCGAGCTCCCCATCATCACACTACACGGGTCAAAAATCTTCTCAAACTGGTAAATAATCGGATCCTTAACCCAATTACCCACCCACTCCCGCACCGCCGCGTCAGAGTGCCCCGCCACCGCCTCGTGCAACTGCCACGCCGCCCACCCGAGCCCGTGCTCGAGCAGTTCCCCGGCCGAGGTTTTCCCCCTCACTAGCCGCATCGAATTACCGAAATACTCGTTTGGCAACGGCGGGTTCATTCGGGCTCGGTTATTCGCCGCCAATCTGCAACTTGTTTCTTGGTCGTGTGGGAGACGACGGGCGCGGGTAACGCACCTCCAGACGAGGGCCGATACGGATTGGAAGGAAGAAATCTTGTTCGTCTTTGCCTCCGAATTCGCTCTGGATTTGAGTTTGGCTATGGATTGTGATGAGAAGTGGAAGATTCTCTCTCTAAGTGGTGGTGCTTCAAATCGGGTAATGAACTGATCGTGGTGAGAGAAAGGGAGGTTGAGAACTGGACCGTACCCGTCAGGAAACCAGCGGTTAAGAATTGGGGTTCGAAGATTTGCAAGATTATTCTTTTCTTGTGCTCGGAAGGTGTTCGACAAACTTTCCCAAAAATGCCAATAAGATGTTCCGTCAACCACCATGTGGTTTATCGAACAACCGATGAAAATCCCATCGGTTAGCTCGGTCACTTGAATTGACAGCAACGACATCGAGTGCCCGTCGTGATTAATAGCCCTGTCGTGATCGAAGAAGGATTGAACAACAACAGGAACATCGACAGGCGAAAGAATGTCAGAAACAGTTAAATCAGCAATTGCATATATAAATTTTGCTCCGGGGCTGTTGTTGCAATCGATGTACACGGAGTAAGAAGGCGGGTTTTCTTGTTGTAGGGTTGCGAGACGACCGGCGAGTGGGTAGAAATGGACGAGGGTGAGAGAGAGAGACTCCTTGAGCTTCTCTAGTAGAGATTTGACAGGGTTTTCTTGATCATTTGATGTTGTTTGGGGCTTAACGAAGAGAAGACCCTTTTGGATGTAATGCACTGAGAGCATTGCTAGATCCCATGGGGCCAAGTAGATTGGTGGATGATTAGGTTCTGGTTTGATGAAGCACTCTGAGATGATTTGAACAATTGGAGGGTCCATTATACAGGGATTTTAGGGAATAGGAGTATTTGTTTTCGGTGCCTAAAGCAAAAACAACAGGTAAGGTAAATGGGTGAAAATGGGTAAAATACCTAAGAGAAGTTGTGAAAACCTCAAAACACCAGCTCCAGCAGGTTGGGTATTATGCGTTAGATGCCTTGCTGCGCTACAGTCGTTGTCTATTTGTACCGAAGCCTTGTTCATGAGCAATTCAATTTTTAATTCTTTTCTCTCTCTTCTCTCTTTCTCCAATGTAGTTTTTTATTATTTTTTCTCTCTCTCTTACTACTAAAATATAAAAGAGGAAGAAGAAAATGATATTTAATAGGAGTAGAGAAAATAATAGAGAAGTTGTTAGAGCAACCGCAGCAGCTACGGTAAAGCCCCTATTCACCGCAAAATGGAGAAGAGGAAGACGAAAATGGAGGTGCAGCAGCTACGGTAAACTACGGTAAAACTATTGTACACCATACATATATGAACAGTGCTACGGTATATATACCTATGCACTGTTCATCAGCTACCCATTTTTTTATTGTTTTCTCTCTCTTCCCCAGCCAGCAGAGGACGACGATGGAGCTGTCAATCGCCGGCGACGACGAATAGTCCTACGGCGACGTCCATCAACGGCGATGGTGGCTCTATAATCTAGATCGACGGCAACGGAGGCTTTCGAACAAAGATCGGTTGGAGCTTTTTGTCGGAAATGGTAGCGACGGCGGAGGAGGCAAGCGGCGGCGATGGAAGAGGTCTGGTTTCAGATCTGGTTTTAGATCTGTGTATATATACGGTGTGTATCTATATATAATTATATATATTATGTTATTTTAAAAAACGAAAAACAATATTTTAATGAAAGGTAAGGTAAAATGGATAGATTGTTGGAGTGTTGATGTTGACAGGGTAGCTATATACACTGTACACCGGGTATTTTGGCCAAATTTTTGGCTTAGCTGCTGTTGTTGCTCTTAGAGTGTTGATAGTGATGGGGTAAGCTAAACACACTCTTCATCAGCAATTTTGGCCAAATTTATACGCAAGCTGCTGAAGTTGCTCATGAAGATGACTCTTCACCTACTCTTCACCTTGGTTCAGTTGAAATTCAGCTTCAGCTGTTTTCTATGGAGCTTTAGGCCATCTCTAGTGCACTACTTAAAAAATGCTCCCTAAAGTGTACACCTAAGCACATGTGTGACCCAATTTTGTTTGCTAAGAACTTAGTTAGCTAGCTAAGAAGAAATTCACTTTAATGGGGCTCCCTAAAAATACTCTCTAAAGTGTATGTGAGACCCATTTAAGTGGGCCTCATAACCAAAACAACAATGGCAGATTCAATGTTATAAATGCAAGCAACTTTCTCTTTCCTCTTTCTCTCTATCTCTCTCATCTTTCTCTCTCCTTAAGTCCCTCCCCAAATTTAGGTAGTCACTTAGGGCACTTTAGGTAGTGAGGGGTGCCACCTAGGATTTTAGGGAGCCAAGCTTTGTGCACCAGAGACCATTTTTTGAGGTTTTTCTTAGCTAACTAGTTAGGGCACTTTAGGTAGTGATTTTAGGTAGTGCACTAGAGATGCCTAAGTCAAGAGGCTGGACCCAAAATTTACTAGCATTTAAAGAGTTTTCGAGTAATTATTCGGTAGTGCAGAAGCACCCACGTGGTGTTGCAGATCAGAAGCACATATTTACATGAGATCCACATATTTAGTCGTGCATCATACAAGAATGTGTGAGGTTGTAACGATCCTAATGTCTCACATTGACGACATATAAGTTCTTGGACACTCTCTCAAGCAGGTTTTCAAAGGTATGTTCTACCAACGAGTCTGAGTTAGCCACCACGTCAATTGGCCTCTCGCGGGGCGACATATAAGCTGAATTAAAATACTTAAACGGTATTGAATACTGAAAGGTACGTGGAGCTGCCAAAAAAAAAGAAAGGACTATAATCGAGCCAATATCGATAGAGTGGGCCCTTGTTAAAGTTGCTTGAGGAGCGTTGCGATACTAATATCCAACATCAACTAAAGGGTGTTCCACTAAGTCAGATTTTGGAATAAACTGATTTTTTACGATTTTTTATGTGACATATTATAAGAGGATGACTTATTTTATTTTTTTTTAAAAATTATTTTTTTGTTAATGAAACACACCTAAGTATTAAGTTGGCCTTATGTATATAAGCTTTGGATTCTCTCTATAACATGTGGTGGCCTTGTGTATATAAGCCTTGGATTCTCTCTGTAAGAGCATCCTCATCAGGAGAACCAAATTTTACATCAAATTTAACTTCAAAAACACCTTTTATAAATTTAGCAAGTCACTATCCAAAAATTCCCAAAATCATACTAGTTATTCAAACCCCTCAAGTCTAATAAAAAAAAACGTTTCCTTAAAATATTACTCTCCCCGGATGGGGAGCCGTGCAGGACACTGTGCAAGTCAGTGCAAGCACTATACAAGTACTTTATTGTGTTAAACAACTATTAAACAACTATTAAAGGTGAGTGGGATGGAGAGAAAGAGAGAAAAGTACCGAACGAACCTGACAACCGGTGAATAGTCAAACGGAAATGAGATAAAAAATAGCTTTGGTGCGTGAACAGTACCTACTCAAATTTGAGTAGGTACTGTAGCAAAAGTAAATTGGTGAATGAAAATAAAGAAGCTGATTTATTGAGGTTTTTATGGATTTGGCTCTTTATTTTAGCTGAAAATTTAATTTAGCAAACCTGATGGGGATGCCCTAACATGTGTAGTGTTGGTGAGAAGTGTGCGAGGGATTCGGTCAAAGAAGTACGGTAGATAATGACTTGGTTGTGATGCAAATATTTTAAAAACAGTGATTTTACACAAGAGTGAGGGAGAAGATCTTTGAAGCTCCATTACTTAGAGTTGGAGTTGTAAGTTGCTCCATTACTCTTTGAAGCTCTTCTTCCAAATCTAGTGAGGGAGAAGATATTTCCATTGATTCAACAAGGTTTTCCATTGAGAGAGATGAAAGATGAGGGGCAGAGGAGGATAATGGAGGTTAATGGCTAGGTTGTTTTCGATTGGAGGAGAGATTTTTTTCGATTGGGAGAGGAGGGAACACGATGGAGGAGAAAGGAAAAAGAAGAAGTGGGTTGGTATGTAGCAATTAGGAAAAAGTGGAGTGGGTTGGTATGAAATAATTTGAGGGGTTAAATAGTCTTTTTGCGAGAAAAGTTATGGTATTTTATTTTGTAAGGGTTGTATTGAGCCAAAAAGAATTGCAAATAGACTCACCCATTTGAAGAATTAGATGAGTTTTCCAAGCAATTTCGAGGGAGTTGATTCGGTCAAAGAAGTACGGTAGATAATGACTTGGATGTGATGCAAATATTTTAAGAACAGTGATACTGCAAAAAAGACTTCGGTAGTCGCAAACGTCAGGATGCCCTTTGGAAAAACCGGAAGCCAAACATCGAGAATTCTACAATAAAAAACTTCGCTTCAGTTTAAAAAAAAAAGAACTTCCCTTAACAAAAGCATGTGGGTGTTCCACTAACTTGTTTTTTGGTTTTTTGGGCTTTTAGTTGTAGTTTAATCTATAACTTGTTCCACTAACTTGTTTTTTAGTGGTAGTTGGTTTTTTGGGAGAATTTTTTGTTAGTGGAATAGAATAGTTTTTGAGTTAAAACAAAACTTCTTTTTTGGGGGAGTTTTTTGTTAGTGGAATAGAATAGTTTTTGAGTTAAAACAAATCTAATTTTTTGTTAGTGGAACATGGCCTACCCAACACGATGCCACCGACGGGCAGTTTTTTGTTTTTATCACAAGTGCTAAAAATGATAAAAATAATTGATGTACTATATAAGAAGAACGATTTGTCTCGAAATTTTTGTTTAGTACAAAAAACGAGAAACTAACCCTAATAATAGTATTAACAAAATAGTGCGAATATGTTGATCTTTTGACTTTTTTAAAATTGGTGTTTCACTAATGATGCTTTTTGATTTTTTTTTTTTGTACATGTACATGGAAAGAATAAGCAATTTCGTAAAGTATGTTATGCAAAAAAACAAAAAGCCACTTAGTGGAACACCCAACGTGTTTTCTTCCACAACTTTATGCTAAAAGTTAGATCGATGAATGGATGATAATAGAATAAGAGCATACGTATTAGACTATCTCTACTATGGTGTGTTAAAACATCTCCAATGTGAAGGAACAACTCTTGACCCATGTGATACCGCCTACAAAAATAGTCAGGTGGGTAAATGGGTGTTTGGGAGCCAATTTTTTACTTTTCATTTTCACATTTTTGGATTTTGGATGTTTGGGAGACTTGGGCTAAAATGATTTCTCAGAAAATGGATTTTCCATTTTAGACTTTAGAGAGGAGAAGTGAAAAAGAGGGGGTGAGAAGCTTTTTGACTTCTCATTTTTCACTTTTCTCATTTTCATTAATAAAAAAACCTACAAAATGTATTTTAGACATATCTCTCAAACACTACTCCTGTTACAAAATGCATTCTGCACATTTCTCCCAAACAATCATACCAAATTCAAAAGCCATTATGACCATAATCCAAAAAGTCAAAAAGCTAAAAAGTTAAAAATGAAAAGTAAAAAATGAGGCTCCCAAACACCCCCTAAATACAATTCTTAGCAAAGTAATCTGTCCACATTTGGCGATGGTTCCCTCTTGATGCCAACAAATATAACGTCTCCCAACAATTTTTTGCTCCCTAAATTGCTCTCCGTTCGAATAAGGGGGTGTTACACTAACTTGATTTTTTTTGGTTTTTTGGTTTTTTTTTTATTTTTAAATGAAGTCAAGAATTCCATTAAAACGCCATCCGGCAACGATTACATTCAAAGACAGGAATGAAACCAAAACCACTAACAATTGATACGAGCACGGCCTTCGCTCAGCATAAATGCCACTAGCTCTTAGACACACCTGCCGAAGCAGACCCAACACCTACGGGATGGAATGATGAATCCTATCAAAATATTAGCAGTAGGGAACCCAATCGGGCACCCGGATCAAACCCTTAAAACAATATAGTGCAAATGTAATCAAATAAACACAGAAACTGTTGCAAACAAACTACTACTGGAAACACAAAAACTGTAGCAAACAAACAACTACTGAAAACAAGACTACCGAGCTGCTTCGAATAACCCAGAAACTGGTAAAGACCAATTCTCCACGAGTTGCCTCACTGAGTATGGCGAGTTGCACCGAGTCTCCACGAGTTAGTCGACCAGTCGCTTCCCCGGGCAAGATCCCGTTCCCCTAGCCGCCGCCCATGGCATTAGGGAGCTTTATTAGCCGCGAGGGGGGGCAAAGATACCCAAAAACAACCCGTCGTCGTCAGGAACCATACCGACCAAAGAAAGGGTAGAAAAAGGAAGGATCGGAAAAGAGGGATGGAGGTATTGAAGGGGGGGAGGGATTGTAGATCTGAGGTGTGGAGAGGTGGGGCGGAAGAGAGGTGGGGTTTGGTGGCAGGGCAAGGAACGGATGTGAGGTGAGGTTTGGTGGACGGCCATGGGTTGTAGGTGGGAATCCTGCCGATGGAATAGGCGGAGGAGGGGTGGGGCGAGGGGGCCGGCAGCCCCACCCCTCAGGAAATCAAACAAACAAAGAAAAGAAGAAGGGAAGGGAGACGAAGGAAACAAGAAAGTGGCCGGAAAAAAAGGGTCGGCAGAAAATGGGCAAAAAACCCTAGAGGGATCTAACTTTTAGAGAGAGAAACTCTCAAGGCAGTAGTAGGCCTTTAGAGGGATCTAACTTTTTGGTTTTTTTTTGGATGTTTTAGTATTGCAAAAAAACTAACTTGTCCAATAACTAGTTTTTTGGTTTTTAGTTTTGCAAAAAAAACTAACTTGTTCCACTAACTAGTTTTTTGACTTTTTTGTTTTTTTTTTTGGGTAAATGCTTTTTTAGTTTTTAGTTTTGCAAAAAAACTAAGTGGTTTTTTATTAATAGAATGAGATAGTTAATGAGTTGAAACAAAATTGTTTTTTTTTTAGCGGAACGGAGCCTAAATTTTAGCGTTAGAAGCCATATATATGGCTTTTTGGAGATACTCTATTGTATTGCTACCATACCCGCTACAAATTCATTATGTTTCAATAAAAAAAAAAGGGTGAAATTTTGGATTAAAAAAAAACCATACTTTCGTGCATAATATCAATAATTCAATATCGTACAAATTTCGCCCCACCAATCTAGTTCATAAGAGATTGCAAATCAAAATTCAAGTACTAATCAACCCAAATTTTAGCACTTGATGGACTCATTTGCTAAAATTTGTTGCTAAAATCAAACGGAAAACTCTGCGTAAGTTCTTTGAGAGATTCCAAATCCAAATTCAAGTACTAATAGTAGCATAATTTTTTTTTTTGAACTCCTAATAGTAGCATAATTGGAAAACGACGATTTGTGCCCTTCAGCACATACCATTCAGGCCATCCATAAACTCCGCATCAGATTCAAGCGCCGCCATTGTTTCCGGCGGGAGGTTAATCTCCAAATCCATGCTTCCGCCGCCTTCATACCCAGGGTAAAACATCACTTTCCCGTCCAACTTGTTAGCATACCCACTCCGAATCGCCACCGCTTTTCCCATCCCGAACTCGTTCTCATACATCCTAAACCGCGGCGAGCTCGAGATCAGTAAACCATAAGGGATATACAGTTCCGATCCACGTGTGTATATAACTGGATGTTCCATCCACTTCTCCACCCACTCTCGCACCGCTGCAGCGGAGTGGCCCTCCACCGCCTCGTGCAATCGACACGCCGCCCACCCTAATTCTTGATCGAGCATTTCGCCGACAGAGGCTTTTACCATTAATATGATCACCGAATTACCGAAATACTCATTCGGCAGCGGCGGGTCGATTCGGCTTCGGTTATTTGACGTGAAGGAACAAGTGGTTTCCGGGTCGCGTGGAAGACGACGGGCCCGCATAACGCACCTCCAGACAAGCGCTGTTACGGATTGGAACGAGGAAATCTTGCTTGATTTGCTTTGACAATTGGCCTTCGCTTTGAGTTTGGCTATGGATTCCGAAGAGAAGTGGAAGAATCTCTCTCTAAGCGGGGGTGGTTCAAATCTGCTAATGAACTGATCGTGGTGAGAGAAAGGGAGGTTGTGGATGGGATCGTGCTCGTTAGGGAACCATCGTTTAAGAATTCGCGGTCGAGAAATTTGAGCATTCCTTTCCTGTGCACGGAAGGTTTTCGACAAAAGTTCCCAAAATTGCCAATAAGATGTTCCGTCAACAACTGCGTGGTTGGCTGAACAGCCAATGAATATCCCATCAATTAACTCCGTGACTTGAATTGACAACAACGACATCGAATGCCCATCATGATTAATCGCCCTGTCATGATCAAAGAAGGATTGAACCACTACAGGAACATCAACAGGTGAAAGGATGTCGGAGATAGTTAAATCAGCAGTTGCATAGATAAATTTTGCTCCGGGACTATTGTTGCAATCGATGTAGACGGAGTAAGAAGGTGGGTTTTCTTGTTTAAGGGTTGCGAACCGACCGGCAAGCGGGTAGAAATGGACGAGGGTGAGAGAGAGGGATTCCTTGAGCTTATCTAGGAGGGATTTTACTGGGTTTTCTTGATCATTCGTTGTTGTTTGGGGCTTAATGAACAGAAGACCCTTTTGGATGTAATTCAGTGAGAGCATGGATAAGTCCCAGGCGGCCAACTGGATTGGAGGCTTTATCTCTTCTGCTGGATATTGTGGTTTTATGAAGCACTCGGAGACAGTTTGAACAACTGGAGAGTTCATTGTAAATGAGATTTTGAAGATCGAACACTCTTTTCCTTCACCTTGGTTCAATTGAAACTTGGCTGTTTTGTACCGAGTTTTATGTCGAGTTTGTGGTTGAAAAATCAAGGGTATCTGGAAAAGAGATCACATGACCCAAAACTCTGCCAATAGGATTTTCTCAACAAAAATATTATGATACTGGAAAAGTTTTCCCTGAAAACGTCCAAATAAGAAAAAATGAACGGTTCAAATTCTCTTTCCTAGATATTTTGCGGGAAACTCTTCCTATTTCTTATCATCTTTATTTCACAAGCAATTTCGGAGAAGGGAGGATGAGTGGGGTCATTTTGCAAATTAATTTGTATCCATTTTTTTGTTTGAGTGGGTGGGTGATGGGTCCATTTCGTGAGTGTTTTAATATATATTATCATCTGGATTCTTATTCAACTACACAATTATATTTATATATGTTAAGAGTTGTGTTTCTGTACGTATGTGTTAGAAGTTTATTAATTGTTCATTGTTGTGTCACTGCTTGCATAAGCTTCCACATTAACACTTATTGAGCCAAATATAAACTAAGGTGAGGGTTTGACCTAAAAAGTTAGTTGGCTTACTTTTTCGTCTTTATTTATTTTTTTGCACATTTTTTAGTTTTGCATCAACTTTTTGTGTATTATTGGTTCATCTTGGCTAGAGGAATCAAAAAACTAAAAAATTATGACCGAAGCTTAATTTTTTCGATCTTATTTGAAAAATTAAGGGTTCTAATCATAATCTCTTACATTTTTTGATTCATCTCGTCGAGACGAACCAATAATACTCAAAAAATCGATGCAAAACTCACAAACGCAAAAAAAAAATCAAATAAAGACGAAAAAAAAAAAAGTTAAGCCAACTTATTTAGCCAAACATAACCTAAATAAGCTTCCACACGTAAGTGATTAACTATCTAATATTGTAAGGGGACCCAACTATCTAATTGTCTCCGAAACAGACTGACTAAACTCATCCAATGAGTTTTAAAAAACTGAACCAACATCAAATGAGTTTCAATCGTGCGAAACTCAAAGCCTTGTTTCACTAACTTGGCTTTTTGGTCTTTTTGAGTTGATAAATGTGAGGAGAATGATCTTGAGCTAAAAAGCCAAGTTAGTGAAACAAGTTACTAGTAGCTTAATTTTCTTGAACACAATGACAAGCTTACCTTGAGTCTTGCAATCTAAATTTTAAAACTCAATGACTTCAGAAAATCTTTAAAAAAGTTAATTTTCTCGAACAGTGTCTTTTAAAACATGATTCTATCTTTGAGTTTTTATGATATCCCCATTCAACTACTAGCGGTTTTTAATCAACAATAGCATACACTGTAAACCTAGGATTACGAGTTTGTTTCCTTTAGAAGTTTCAAGCTCTCTAGCATACACTGTAAAGCAGATACAAAAACTTCAGCAATAGTACATGTGAAAGATGATCATCAAAAGTGCCCAAGTGTCCCCTAGATTCAGATCAAAGTAGTAAAAAGGCACTGTGAAACCCCATCAAGTTTAGAACCTCGATCATATTTGTAAATTTCTAATGCAAAAAATTATATTAATAAGCAAAAGCATGATGAAAAGAAGATTGAACTCAATTTTAGATTCAGATTAGGATAAAAAATAAAACGACTCACATTAAGATTGGAAAAATAAAACCAAGTCAGCATTTACCAATTTAAGTTGCTGCCTTGCTGGTATACTTGTGGCATGATCAATATTACCAGCTTGTCACGGGAAGAAAAGGACGGTTAATCAAATTAAGATGCCTGAAACAACTATTGATTATGAAGAACATTAGGCAACACAAAATCATGATGTATAAAAGAAATTATCAGCCAAACGACCAAAGAAATAGGAGTAAATCTAATTTGAAATTATAGAGATATGCAAATGTCATCATTAGACTTTCAAATGTCTCATTCTATTCATGATCCCTTCTCATCCCATCTCGGGTGAGGACATTGATGATGGTGATGATGTCATGATGAGTGATGTTGTGGTCACTTTATGTTGTACAATGTCTTTCTTTTCTTTTCTTTTGTAGTTGAGTTTATTTTTCCTTTAGGGGCCGTTTGGATGGGGGATATCTCCCCCGTATAAGCTTTCACCCCCTCTTAACAGGAGGGTCCCACTCATATCCCCCGTTTGGCAATTGAAAGGAGCTCCGGCATAACTTTCGACCCCTTCAAAACTAATCCCTCTGCGAGGGTCTTCTCCCCTATAATTTTTGGGCTCCCTCTACCCTGCCCAAAAGTTATCCGGCTGTGGAGGGGAGTGTTTTTGTCGATTTTACCCCTTGTTATCCCCTTTCCGAAGCCACTCGGTGCCATCTCTGTTAGGCAAACCCATCTTCGAACATACAAGGGTTTTGGTGGCAATTTGGTGGCGATTTCACTTGAACACCCAGGTATGGTTGAAAATTGACCAAGATCTGTGTGTGTGTACTGTGTTCGTGATTTCGAACTAGGGTTTGCAATTTTTTTCGATTTTGGTGGCTGTTCTGTGGGTACTCATTACAAATTTGTGGGGTTTTGTTCGAAATTGTGGTTTTCTGTGTACTTATTACATATTTCGATCGAGGATTTTTGGGCTGCAACTAGTTGAGTTTTTTGTTTTGTATACTGTGTTCTTGATTTCAATCTACGCCTCTATGGTTTGCAGTTTTTTTTCCGTATTTTGCGGTGTTCGTGTATTTACATAGAAAAGTGAGAAGGTGTGGTTTTGCTGCTATAATCTCTCTTTCGTTTTGATGCATTCTAGTTTTTTAGTGCTATAACTGTGTGTGGTTTTAGAAGGTGTTGCTTGGGTGTTTGAGCAGTGTGTGTGTGTGGATGAATGCAGCAACAGGGGTTTTGGCTTAATCGTGCATGTCCAGGTGTGTCCATATAACAAGCATGAGGAAGGATGCATATAATAAGCCTATTATGCCCAGTTGTGTGTGTGTGTGTGTATGTTCACATATAGACAATTTTAGGCATGCATGTATAAGAGTACTTCAATCTCAGCCAACATTTTTGGTGATGCTTTGACTATAGAAGTAGCCAAGACTTTGATCAGGTTCTGTTCACTGAATGCTACTGGTCTTCTTGTTACCTATTGATACTGATTGTTTCTCTTGTGTTGCTACTTGGAGTTTTGTCTCTGGATGCTGCTGCCTCGTTTTGTTGTTTTGGAAGCTAGGGAATCTAGTGTTTGTCACTACAAATGCTCGGAAGTAGCTCCTGGTGCTATCTTAGTCTGAAGTGACAAGGCTATTATCAATTGCTAAGAATGGACGCAAAATGCTGTATTCTCTTTGTAATAGCTAGCTTTGGCTATGTATGGGCCATGCTTTTAAATTTATTTTTTTTCTTGATGCCTCCTATTCAGTTTTTCATTGGATATGTTTGGCATTTCTTTTCTTCTCTCGATGTACCCTTTGTCGAGTTCTAATAAAATTTTGTTGCCGATTAGGAAAAAAAAATGTATATATCATGTTTATGTTACTCCAATCTCGGTCAAATATGCTGCAACTAAAAAGCTATTGTATACTTGTATCATCTACATTTGTTATCATTAAAAATCTTTCCCATTCACATTTGAGCATATCATATAACTTTGCAGAACAATGTGAAAGCCAAATGTCTACAATCAACAACTCAATTAATTCATCATTAGTCATTGTATTTCCACCAAATTAGTGTGTGATATTTGCTTGTCCAAGTATTTTTAACTGGATAAAAAACGACTTGAGCACGACACCAGGCAATGAGCATGACACTAGACAAACAGCTATTCAAATGTACATATTTAAAAAAACAATTTTTTAAATAAAATTATTTTAAAAAATAAATTTTGAATGAAATAAATTATTATAGCTTCAAATTATCCAAAATTAATTAAATAAATTAGGTTTTGTAATTATATACTAATATAATGCATAATCAAGTTTGGGACAGCACAAGGGCAAAAAGGTCATTTGACAGTTTTTCCCATCATTTACCCCTTCTTATTTATAAAACATCCAAACCAAGTCAAAAGTTATCCCCCTGTTTAATCCCTCATCCAAACCATCTACTTTTTTATCCCTCCTCCATAAACATCACATCAATATGGGACAGCCCTCTAAAAATAATACCCCCTCTTATTTTATCCCCCCTCCATAACTTATCCCCCTGAAAATAATCCCTCATCCAATCGGGGTGTTATTATTTCTTTCTCTTGTCGTATGGGACTAACATGTGCAGGTAGTTGTGTTCAAGTTGGGGGGGTCTTGCCCCATGATCTTTAGCCTTTTTTAGTTCTCCGTCACGAGCTGATCTATTTCTTTACTTTTCGTTCCTTGTCTTCTATTTTAATGTATTGCATTCAATGCGAACATTGCATGAGCTAAGTTGGGGGGAGAGAATACTTCATTAGTTGTGCATACTTAGAGTCTTGGAAATCCCAAAAAAAAAAAAAAGGGGGTGAATCAAGGAATTTGGGTACTTGTTTGCGACTGAATCCTGATCGATGGTTGCTGATTAATACTAGGATGTTCGTTATGCGAGTCGAAGTTTTGATAAGAATTCATGGATAGACTTAAGCCTGTGAACCTGATTAGTTCGTATCACCTATAGTTGGATAACGTTTGGTCACTTGCAGCCATGCTTTTGCATGCGCACTATCCACTTGAGAATTCACCAGCATCGAATTTAGTACACTTGTCATTGATATTTTGGTAAGAGTTGCTTGATGGAATTTTTAGAACCCCTTCCCAATTGGAAAAAAGAAAAGAAAAGAAAAATTGCGTGCTATTGGTGTTAATGCTTATCCGGGCGTTCATTCAGTAACTGGGCAATCGGGGTTTGCTCCAACTGTATTATTCGCGCCAAAAGATGGATAGACTTTGTGAGAGCACTGTTGAACGTGGTTAGCTTGGATCTCTCCATTAATCCTTTTGGACTCGAGTAATTAATTCTGAGGGTTCTCTTAAAACCTGGTGCTCTACCATCTGGCTTTAGGGATAGCCGACCCAAAGCTTGCTAAAGAGGTCAATTAGAAAGCCCGAGAGGTCCAGGCATTGTACGATCACATGAGAAGGAAAAAAAAAAATGAATCATTCAAATTAAGGGGGCATGTTTAGAGAAATATTGGGCTATCAATAGTGTGTGAACTGTTTTCGAGATTTGTAAATTTCTCTGTGCGGTCTCTAATTACACGCATGAATGTTAGAATTCTCTATTCGATCGTAGGTGAGCGGATTAAATTTTTGTGTTTGGTTTGGATACGACGTTCACTTGTTTTACTCTCTGTCCATGAATGAGATATCTTGTCTTTGACTCACTTGGCATCCATGTTCGTACTTTGGGAGGCTGTTGGTGAGGTTTGAGTTGCATTTGAAGGATCCAATTCCTTTGTATTTTGTGGGTGATTACTGCTGAAAACACTCGCGAGATTTCACTAGTCGTAATGGGGCCGCCCGGGGGTTTTAAAAAACTACCCTCTAGTTGGATTCATTTAGTAGTTTAGTTTTGTCAGTTGCTAGGGACTAGTACAATGTAAGTTGAGGAGTGTGATATGTGCTGAAAAGCACCTTTTTTTTTTTTTTTTTTGAACTCCCTGAAAAGCACCTGTTTAATCCCTCCAATTTGCATTTTGTTGGGCCGATCAAGTTGTTATTTATTTAGCTTTAATTGGTTATTGGTATTTCAGGCCTCGGATGCTCAAAGACCCGAAAAACGTGTTTTGAAGCGATTTAAAAGCGTCGAGGATGTGAAGAAGTGCGAAAGAGGAGCCATATGTCAAGCCGCATCATCTCTTGTTCGGACCATCACTCAACACTTCGAAAGCATGCTGTCTGCATTCCTGGTCCGGTTCATCACTTTCCTAATCCGGACGAGCGGGTCCAACAGAATTGTATAGCTCTTTGGAAGCTTGGTCCTGACCACTCGTACCTTGGTCCGAACGAACGGAGACGGGTTCAGACTTTGTTTTTTGGTACTTCGGAATATTAAGCCATTAAAAAGAAAGAGTCATAAGTTTAATTAGGAAGCTTGGTCCGGACCACCCGTACCTTGGTCCGAACGATTTTTTTTGGTACTTTGGAATATTAAGCCATTAAAAAGAAAGAGTCATAAGTTTAATCAAGACATAGTTCAAGCAAATAAAAAAAGCCAGTCCCTTAAATGGCTCGACTCCCAGGCTGTTCTCAAGCATAAAATGTCGCACCGATTCGGCGAATCCTCGATGACCACCAAATCTCCAAGCTCCCAATCTTGCCAAATGATCTGCGCTTCTATTGGCCTCTCTGTGTGAATAAGAATGTTCGAATCATGAGCCAAAGCATTGTTTGGAGTGTTGCTTGTGGATTTGTTATCCTTCACCAACAAATGTTGATGATTTGTGTACTTCAGCACATACCATTCAGGCCATCCATAAACTCCCCATCAGATTCAAGCGCTGTCATTGTTTCCGGCGGGAGGTTAACCTCCAAATCCATGCTTCCGCCGCCTTTGTACCCCGGGTAAAACATCACTTTCCCGTCCACCTTATTAGCATACCCACTCCGAATCGCCACCGCTTTTCGCATCCCGAGCTCGTTCTCGTACACCCTAAACCGCGGCGAGCTCGAGATCAATAAACCATACGGGTTATACAGTGCCGGCCCACGTTTGTATATAACTGGATGCTCCATCCACTTCTCCACCCACTCTCGAACCGCCGCAGCGGAATGGCCCTCCACCGCCTCGTGCAATTGACACGCCACCCACCATAATCCATGATTGAGCAGTTCGCCGACGGAGGCTTTTCCCGTCAATATCATCACCGAATTACCGAAATACTCATTTGGCAACGGCGGGTCCATTCGGCTTCGGTTATTTGCTGCGAAGAAGCAAGTGGTTTCCTGGTCGCGTGGAAGACGACGGGCCCGCATAACGCACCTCCAGACAAGCGCGGATACGGATTGGAACGAGGAAATCTTGCTTGATTTGCTTCGACAATTGGCCTTCGCTTTGAGTTTGGCTATGGATTCCGAAGAGAAATGGAAGATTCTCTCTCTAAGCGGGGGCGGTTCATATCTGCTAATGAACTCATCGTGGTGAGAGAAAGGGAGGTTGTGGATAGGACCGTGCCCGTCAAGAAACCAACGGTTAAGAATTGGTGGGCGAGAAATTTGAGCAATCTTTTCCTCTGCACGAAAGGTGTTCGACAAAATTTCCCAAAAATACCAATAAGATGTTCCGTCAACAACTGCGTGATTGGCTGAACAACCAATGAAGATTCCATCAATTAACTCCGTGACTTGAATTGACAACAGCGACATCGAATGCCCATCTTGATTAATTGCCTTGTGGTGATCAAAGAAGGATTGGAAAACTATAGGAACATCAACAGGTGAAAGAATGTCGGAGATAGTTAATCCAGCAGTTGCATAGATAAATTTTGCTCCGGAACTATTGTTGCAATCGATGTACACGGAGTAAGAAGATGGGTTTTCTTGTTTTAGGGTTGCGAGCCGACCCGCGAGTGGGTAGAAATGGACGAGGGTGAGAGAGAGGGATTCCTTGAGCCTATCTAGTAGGTATTTGACTGGGTTTTCTTGATCATTTGTTGATGTTTGGGGCTTAATGAACAAAAGACCCTTTTGAATGTAATGCACTGAGAGAATGGTTAGATCCCATGGGGCCAAGTGGATTGGAGGCTTTATCTCTTCTGCTAGTGCTGGATATTGTGGTTTTATGAAGCACTCTGAGATAGTTTGAACAATTGGAGGGTTCATTGTAAATGAGATTTTGGGGAATACTGTTTTTTGTGCTTACAGAAGCTAACCCTTTCACCTTGTGTCAAGCTTGTGTGGCTGTTTTGTGTTGAGAGTTTTATGTCGAGCTTGTGTGGCTGAAATTAAGGGTATCAACTATCATGAAAAGAGATCACTTGACCCAATACTCTGCAAAGGGTCCATTTTGCAAATTACTCCAATTGCTATCCTTGATTCATTAGGGAGTTGTTACAACAGAGTCCACATTAACACTAGTTGAGCCAAATATAAATTGAATAAACTCAAATCTTTGTTCCAAATTCTGACTTATCCTCAAAATTGCCTTGACTTATTTGGTTTTACGAGACATGTTATTCTCTCATTATACATCATTCAAAAAACCAATTTAAACCAGGTTAAGCCAATTCTTGACTTAAGTAAGGAATTGGAGCAAGACCAACTCATTTGAAAGCTTCAACATGTAAGTGGTGAACTATCCAATATTATAAGAGGACCTAACTATCTAATATTGTATCTGAAACTGATAGATTAAACTCATGCAACGATTTTTAAAAAGCTGAATCAACGTCAAATGAGTTTCAATCGACAGAAACTCAAGGCCTTGTTCTATTAACTTGACTTTTTGAACATTTTTAGTTGATACAAGTAAGAAGAATGATTTATCTCGAAAAGAGTGAAAAGTCAAAAAACCAAGTTAGTGAAATACGTTGAGTAGCTTAATTTTCTTAAACACAATGACAACCTTAGCTTGAGTCTTGCAAGCTAAATTTAAAAACTTAATGAGTTCAGAAAATCTCTTAAAACTTTTTTTTGTTTTTTGTCATTCGTCATTCCTAATCTATTTTTTGGGGAAGGAGGAATAAAACACGATCCCAAGATGCAATGTGGGGCATCCAAGAACAAAGTTTCAAGCTCTTTAGCATTATAAAGCAGATTAAAAATAACTTCAGCAGTAGTACATGTCAAAGATGAAGATCAAAAGTGCCCAAGTGTCTCCTAGATTCAGATCAAAGTAATAAAAGGGCATTGTGAAACCCCATCAAGTTTAGAAGAAAGAAAACAAAATATACAAAACCTACCACTACCCTCTATCAATGTTGGACCATCAACACCACTGCCTTCCGTCGCGCACGATGGATCTTCATTGTCATCAGTGGCGGAACTTGAAACAGGACCTCGGTGATGAAGGAGAGCCGAGAGAGAAAAAAAGGAAGAGTGACTATTTAGTGCTCAGGAGCACTGCCAAGCAAGGACGGAGCCAGGGGACAAATGGTGGCAACCATAGACTTGCTACCACAAGGTTTTTATGTTATTATAGTCTTTTGTAGAGTGAATGAATATATTCATAATGCAATTTGTCTTTTAATTTTTAAGTACATGTTTTCGCCACCACATTGATAAAATCCTTGCTTCGTCCCTGTCGCCAAGTGATGCTCAAATTATATTTTCCACCACATATTCGTTTAGCAGCCATATATTTGGTCGTGGTGCTCATACCAATGTATCGTCGAGAAAGCCCATAGAACAAATACCACGTAGCGGTACATCGAAACCCATCAACAATTTTTTGGAAAAAGAGGGGAGATGCAAACAAACTAAGATACGGAGTAATTGATTTGAACAACCACAGGAACATCAACAGGTGAAAGAATGCCAGCGATGGTTAAGTCTGCAGTTGCGTAGATAAATTTCGCACCCGGACTGTTGTTGCAATCGATGTACACAGAGTAAGAAGGTGGGTTTTCTTGTTTTAGGGTTGCGAGCCGGCCGGCAAGGGGATAGAAATGAACGAGGGTTAGAGAGAGTGCGTCCTTGAGCCTATCTAGGAGGGATGTAACAGAGTTTTCTTGATCATCTGTTGTTGTTTGGGGCTTGATGAACAAAAGGCCCTTTTGGATATAGTGTACTGAGAGCTTAGGCAGGTCCCATGCAGCCAAGTAGATTGGAGGCTTTACCTCTTCCACTGGATATTTTGGTTTTATGAAGCACTCGGAGATAGATTGAACAATTGGAGGGTTCATTGTAAATGAGATTTTGGTTCAATTGAAATTTATCTGTGTTGTGCTTTGTTTCAGGTCAAGCTAGTGTACTAAAAAAATTAAGGGTATCCATCAAGAAAAGAGATCACTTGAGGTAAAACTCTGCCAATAGGATTTTCTTAAAGAAATTTCGGAGAAGGGAGGATGAGTATTTGATATGCATTTTTCTTTCTAGTTTGAATGGTTGGTGAGGAGTCTATTTCGTGATTAGTTTAAGGAAAATGCTAAACCTCAGCCTTTAAGAGCAACAGCACCAGTTTCGGTAAAGCCATCTTTTGAGCTATTTTAGCTATGACAAACAGAAAAACAGAAGTGCAGCAGATTCAGTAGATGGTTGGTGTGCCAAAAAATGAAGCAAAACGACGTAGTTTTGCCGCACAACACCTACCTCACAACACCCATTGTGTGGCGGTAGGTGTTGTGCGACGTGTTGTGCAGCAAAACTAAGTCGTTTTGCTTGATTTTTTGGCACACCTTTGAAGTTTCCGTTCCCTTGTTTGGAGGGGGAAAAAAAACCTCAACAAAGTGTCTAAACCCTAAACCCGAAGTGCCTAAATCCAAATGTCTATACCCACTCTACCCTACCCCAAAAAGCTTAAATCCCCTAAAATTGAACTCCAAAATTAACTCTCTAAATAGGACCCTAGGAAGCTTCAGATGTGTGCCAAAAAATCAAGCAAAACGATGTAGTTTTGCCGCACAACATTACGCACAACACCCACTCTAGACCAAATTATATGTTTCTTGAATTTCGTATTCCTTTTCTTTTTTGCTAGAGCCTCCAAACCCACAGTGCCTCTCCTAGCGATTGAAACTCAAAGGTGCGCACAGCTCCCCTTGGGGCAAGTGTGATCCAAAGAGGGAGTCAGAGGGGGGCAAAGATCCAAGTTTAAGGCCACCACCCCAGGGTTCAAGGGGACGTTGATAGCATGTTTTGAACCCGCGATCTCTGATCCCATCAGAGACGGAGCTAGGATTTACATAGAAGGAGATCGAAACTTAAAATTTGAAATTTCACATATATTCACGTGATTGTTGAAGGTTTTTAAGTTATTCTTTATATTGTTTGAAATTGGGGCATGAAATTTAAGGAACAATATTCTACAAGAAAAACATATAGCCACTTTGTTTTCATACTACTCGGCAAAACATACACACCGACGTAAATGGAAGTAATTGTAGTACATCTTAACCCACTACTTTATTTTTTGAAGTTTGGAGAGGCTAATATATTATTATGACTATTAATTGTTTGGGGCGGTTCCATGGACACAACGAATAACACATTTGACACAACAATAATCGGAGTCCCACGCTTACAATCGGACCCGTTAAAGTTGTTTAAAATATATTTTTAAGATTACCTTTAAAAAATCAACTCATTTGGATATCAGTAAAGACTTGATCTGTTCATTCAAATTTATCCTGTAAAATTTGACAGGAATCAAGTTAATAAACTGATCAAACCCTTGCCGATATCCAAATGAGTTGATTTTTTACAGATACTCTTAAAAACATATTTTAAATAAATTGAGCGGCTCCGATCATTTGCGTGGGGTTCAAAAAAAAAATTGTGTGTCAAATGTTGTGTTATTCGTTGTGTTAACGGAACCGCCCCCTTAATTGTTTATTCATTGTGTTAACGGAACCGCCCCTTAATTGTTTATTCAGTTTAACTCAGTTTGTGGAACAAGGCTTAATGGACACTTAACATCGACATAAATGGAAGTAATTGTTTTTCACTACATCTTAACCCACTACTTTATTTTTTTAAGTTTGGAGAGGCTAATATATTATTATGACTATTAATTGTTTGGGGCGGTTCCATGGACACAACGAATAACACAACATTTGACACAACAATAATCGGAGCCCCACGCTTACAATCGGATCCGTTAAAGTTGTTTAAAATATATTTTTAAGATTACCTTTAAAAAATCAACTCATTTGGATATCAGTAAAGACTTGATCGGTTCATTCAAATTTATCCTGTAAAATTTGACAGGAATCAAGTAAATAAACTGATCAAGCCCTTGCCGATATATATCCAAATGAGATGATTTTTTACAGGTAATCTTCAAAACATATTTTAAATAAATTGAGCAGCTCCGATCATTTGCGTGGGGTTCAAAAAAAAAAAAATTGTGTGTCAAATGTTGTGTTATTCGTTGTGTTAACGGAGCTGCCCCTTAATTGTTTATTCAGTTTAACTCAGTTGGTGGAACAAGGCTTAATGGACACTTAACATTTGTTTAGAGACGTAATTTGCTTCATTATTATAATGAACCAATGTCAAATAAGTTTTAACCGAGCAAACCTTGAGTAGGTTAAATTTTTGAAACGCTGACAACCTAATAGTGAGTCGAACACTCTCCAATTTAATATCTTAATCAGTTGAAAAATTCAATTTTGCTTGGTTTTTTCTTGCAATGAGTTGATTTCGAACGAACTTGTAGTATGTCAAGTTTTCATAATAATGTCCTTGGACTACTATCAGCAACTACTCCTACCTTAGTACTTCATTGAATGGCAATATTTTATTTGTCAAAGTTTGAAAAACCCAAAAAGAAAGGGCTGTAAAATTACCATCTCCCCATTCTCTCTTGACTTACTAATACAATTTGAATTTGATGAGACATCTTTTTAACTTTGAAGTTTTCAAAGTGATAGGACTATACCCCCTAATGAGATGAATTTTTCAAATTAGACAAATAAATTGGGACGTAGGGGTGAGCATGGACCGGATTGGTTTGGATTTGTAGTAAACCAAGAACCAAACCACTACTTACGGATTATGAATTTGACAAACCAAACCAACCCACAAAAGGCATCGAACCAATCCAATCCAAACCATTAAAATACGGATCAGATTCGGTTTCGAACCACGGTTTGCTTAAATTTGAGATATTATTTTCGTAAAATATTTAGAGTACTTACAATTTAGGTTTACTACGTTAGGTTTATATATATAATACGAATAGGTCCTCATATATAGAAATTTAGGGTAATTAATCATGGTAATGAAGGAAATCTTGGAATAGGAATAGGCTATGACCAAATCATGTATAGAAATTTGAAAAAATTGAAATGTGCCGTGGAATCAAAATTAGAATGGAGAATTTCATCATCGAATTTATTTGCTATGCTAAACCACTATTGGTGTATTGGAATTAGGGGAATAAGTTGTGAATTTTAGGCAAAATAAAATCTTGTTAGAGAATGAATAATTAATAAATTAAATTAGGAAGTTAGTGGACTATAGCTTATAATAATAATAATAATAATAATAATAATAATAATAATAATAATAATAATAAATGGTTCGGATCGGATTGGAAACGGAACCATGAACGTAAATCCACAAACCAAACCATTAACTACGGATTCTAATTATTTTAAACCAGGACCAACCCACACTACAAAAAATCCGAACCAAACCAATCGGTTTGGATTGGTTTGGACTGGATTCACGGTTTGACGGGTTTTCTGCTCACCCCTATTGGGACGAATGGAGTATCATATAGCCGCGATCATTGGGATTCATACTTAAGATGTTTGTATTTTTGTCTCAACCACCAATTTTCTTCTTTGCGTTTTGTATTTCTCCAAATCAATTGGGACTCAAATAAGTATCGTTTTTACCATAGAGCGCGGCAGGAAATTAAGGAAAATCACTTTCACACTCTTCAAATTTCTTCATACATAAAAGGGTATTATTGTAACTTCAAATGTATAAAGACGAAAAAGTGAGTGTGGATTTAAATTTGGGGAGTCTGAACATCAATTATCAATAACATTTTTAAAAACAATATAAGTAGATAATGTGGAAAACCATATCTCATCAACCCCGTTAAGCAACGTCAATTTCACTAGTTGAGCGACACTAGGTCTCATGCCAGGCTCCCTATGACAGTCATTTTGCACAAGTTTTTGTTTACAAGAAGGATGGCCAAATAATTTCCATATACTCTAGATAGTACATAGCCGGATACTTGGACCATTGCTAGTAAATTTGTTGATACAGTGCAGTCTCCTTTTACGGAATTATTTGTAAGAAATAAACACGAACAATGTTTGTTTGAACCAGAGGTACTCCCTCCTTGAACAAACGATGATGAGATAAATCTCATTTTTCTTTATTCATAAACATCCACCTTTCTAAAGCCACCCTACAACCCATTTTATACTAGAAAACTACGACCGAAAAGAATCAGCAAAACAGGAAACTGGATACCAGTAAATCGCTAATTGACTCAATAATTACCAAAATAAAAAGATTTGAGATATTGCCAAATTTCAATATTAGAAAATAAAAGAAATCTTACCAAAACAAGTAACAATTCAAGAAACCACCTAAATGCTAAATACTAAAAATAAAAATAAAATATAAGGTAACAAAATTAGCCCTAATTCATCTTAACCAAGCAAACTATAAAATAGAAATACTAGATTAAAACTAACTAGGAAATTAAATGCTTTAAATTTTATTGATTAAAATAAAACGTTCTTACTAATAAAATATAATTACTCCTATATTTAGAATAATAAATATTAGCATGCATCATTTGTCCTTAACCATAACGATGAACAAGTTCATAGTCTGTTTTTCAACACTTGCCATTGAGCCCATCCATGAACTCCACATCAGATTCAAGCGCCGCCATTGTTTCCGGCGGGAGGGTGATCTCCAAATCCATGCTTCCGCCGCCTTCATACCCAGGGTAAAACATCACTTTCCCGTCGAACTTGTTCCCATACCCACTCCGAATCGCCACCGCTTTCCCCATTCCAAACTCATTCTCGTACATCCTAAACCGCGGCGAGCTCCCCAATAATAAACCATACGGGTTATGACCACTACGCTTGTATATTACTGGATTCTCCATCCACTTTTCCACCCACTCTCGCACCGCTGCGTCGGAGTGGCCCTCCACCGCCTCGTGCAACCGCCACGCCGCCCACCCTAGCCCTTGATCAAGCAGTTCGCCGACGGTGGATTTTCCGTTCAATGGGAGCACCGTATTCCCGAAATACTCGTTCGGCAATGGTGGGTCCATTCGCCTTCGGTTATTTGCAGCCAGGGTGCAAATGGTTTCCGGGTCGCGTGGAAGGCGACGGGAGCGTATGATGCACCTCCAGACGAGCGCAGAAACGGATTGGAACGAGGAAATCTTGCTTGTTTTGCTTTGAGAATTGGCCTTTGCTTTGAGTTTGGCTACCGATTCTGGCGAGAAGTGGAAGATTCTCTCTCTTAGTGGGGGAGTTTCAAATCTGCTAATAAACTGATCGTGGTGAGTGAAAGGGAGGTTGTGGGGACCGTGCCCATTGGGGAACCAGCGTTTAAGAATTGGGGGCCGAGTTATTACAGGATTCTTTTCCTGTGCATTGAAGGTGTTCGACAAAATTTCCCAAAAATACCAATAAGATGTTCCGTCAACAACTGCGTGGTTGGCTGAACAACCAATGAAGATTCCATCAATTAACTCCGTGACTTGAATTGACAACAGCGACATCGAATGCCCATCGTGATCAAATGCCTTGTGGTGATCAAAGAAGGATTGGAAAACTACAGGAACATCAACAGGTGAAAGAATGTCGGAGATAGTTAAATCAGCAGTTGCATAGATAAATTTTGCTCCGGGACTTTTGTTGCAATCGATGTACACGGAGTAAAAAGGTGGGTTTTCTTGTTTTAGGGTTGCGAACCTACCGGCGAGGGGGTAGAGATGGACGAGGGTTATAGAGAGGGATTTCTTGAGCCTATTTAGAAGGGATTTGACTGGGTTTTCTTGATCATTTGTTGTTATTTGGGGCTTAATGAACAAAAGACCCTTTTGGATGTAATGCACTGAGAGCATGGCTATGTCCCATGTGGCCAAGTGGATTGGAGGCTTTATCTCTTCTACTGGATAATGTGGTTTTATGAAGCATTCTGAGATTATTTGAACAGTTGGAGGGTTCATTGTGAATGGGATTGTGGGGAACACTGTTTTCTGTGCTTGAAGAAGCTAATCCTTCACCTTGGTTGAAGTGAAAATTAGCTGTGTTGTATTGAGTTTTATACCTTGATTGTGTATTAAAAAATTGAATGTACCAAGAACAGTAATTTCTTTACCAAAGCAAATAGTAGGATTGTTTTTCTTGGTACTTCGGAAATTTTAAACCATTAAAGCGAAACGGAGGAAAGGTTCAAATATAGACATTGTTCAACGAAAAAGAAATAAACTAGTCCCTAAGATGACTAATTCCCAACCCATCTTCAAGCACAAAATAGCGCACCGATTGGGGAGATTCTAGAGTAACCACTAAGTCTTTTACTTGTTCTGCCTATTTTCCCAAGCAATTTCGGGGAAGGGTGGATGAGTGGGTTGGTGAGGGTCGACTTTACAAAATAGTTAATATATTTATCTGTAAATATGCATCACTTGTCTGTTTACAAGATAGATTAGTCAAAATAGTTACTATTCTCCACCTACTGGAGAAATCTATGAACAATTGTAATGTTACTCTGTTACACACGTTTTTTTAACTTTATGTTATGACTTTTTCTAGAACTCCCTTTGTCCCTTTTTAATCGCTGGGTATTTCATTTTAGGGTTATTTCTTAATAAATGTGTGTTTTAAAAAGTTAATAGGTAAAAGTTTGTATAATTATTGTTTTGCTCTTTTGAAAAATGAATTGGTAAAGAGTTAATGAGTAAAAATCAAGAATAATTTTGGAAAGTTGAGGTAAAAATTAATGTGAAAAGTGTAAAGTGGAGGTAAAAATTGATGTGAAAAGTGTAATGATTATATTTATTTAATAAGTTAGATTTACGAAAAAAACACACTTAAAAGGGGACGGAGGGATATGTTAGGCATTTTATTTGGTTAGTTACGTGCGGTGTTCATTTGGTTGTTGGAGAAATAGAGTGGCAATCACGGATTCCAAAAAAACGATTCACTTTGTTCACTTTACATTTCCAAAAAAATTTCCAAAAAAATTCTTTCCCCATCTCTCATCTCTCCAATCATTAATCACATTTATCTCTCTACTCATACCCCTATATTCAATCATTATTCTCATTTCTCTCTCTATCTCTCTCCAATTATTACACCTATCTCTAATTATTACTTTTTCCAAAAATTCATCCAAACACTATCTCAAAAATATTTTTCAAAACTCTCAACCAAACACAGCGAATATCCATTGAATAATATATATGATGAACAAATTACAAAGTAAATATATAAACGAACTGGAAATTACAAAAACTGTAAACAGAAATACAAACAATGCCGAGTTGTGTGAACTCTTTCCTTAACAAAGATGCGCTGCCTACCGTAGGCGTTGTCGGATGAACCGACATCTTCATCCCAGGATAAAACGGCTAGTACCACCACCACCAGAACACCACCGTTGGTAGCCTTGGCGAACTGACTGACGTTTGCCTCTCTCTCTGAAAGACGAATTTCAGAGCTTGTAGTGATAGACGAATTTCTGATGATGAAACCAAAGGCCAAAGCTGTCTTTATATAGTTGAAGAAGGAGCTGGAAACTTCAATACGTGATTAATGGGGGAGCCTACCTCTGTAATTCAATTCCATATTCTGTAACTTCCACCTTCAATACGAATTTGAATAGGTTTGAAATCTGCCATAATCTCCACTTTCATGAAGGGAGTTACCCAGCGTTTATTACATAATGTTTTGAATCAGTGGGGTAGACTCGGTTGCCTCGGGAGACCCTCTGACTGCCCCGGTTTCATTCACATATTTCCAACATTGGTTAGTTACGTAAGGGGTGTAATTTCGAAGTATATGATAAGAATAATTTTTGAAGGATGATACACATACTTTTGATGTCTGAGTATGTATCTTTTTAGTGTATTGTACGCATATTTTTTGGCTTACTACTTGTGCATTTTATGGTATCAATTACGTATTTTGTTTTTATGAATTTCGAAATAGGGACTTGTGATAAACCCCCAAAAAAGTTACGCATGTTTTTTTTAGTTGCAATTTGCAAATATCTTTTGTACTTATTAGTTAGGCATTTGTGGATGTTGCGTATTTTTTGAGAAGCAAAATATTCGTCACAAAATTTCCAGCAATGCTACGTACTCAAAAATTGATCAGTCGATACACAGTCAATACCTTACTAGGATTGTGTAGATCACAAGATCAAGTCCGAACTCCATTAACATGTGCAAATACATTTTGCAATAGCAGTAATGAACTATCATGTTGAAAGGCCTAACTTGTTCCAATACGATTAAAGCACACAATGAGAGAGACCAAAAGGTCCAAAAAGTTGGTCCAGTATTATTGCTCCTTTCGTCTCAAAAAAAAGTTGGTCTAGTATTTCATTTTGTGAGAGACCAATAAGGGAAAGAAGAATTACTCTCTCCATCCCAAAAAATTAGTCCAATGTTTCGTTTTGGCCTGTCCCAAAATATTAGTCTCTTTACAGAAATCAATGTATCTGCATAAGACACTCTGCTGTCATATGTTAAAGTGTGTTGCCACCATACCTAACACAAACTCAAAGTCGGCCCCTGAGTTAAAGCTCGATTTGTGATTTGCAGCCTCTTTAGGCCCTCTAATTTACGAATTTAAGAGTGAATTGGTCTGCGTGAAATTATAAAATGCAACACGAATTTGTCTACTCATCAGCCGATTGAGTTGGTCAATGAGTAGTACGAATCGACATTTTAATACGAGCAACGTATATACGGTTTGAATAAGTACTATTTAATTTGTTCAATTGGGAAGAGAAAAGAAAAATACTTTTTGAAGATCGTAATTAGTTCATTGATATACTGCGAAGGAATTTTAAAAAAATTATGCTAAGATATACTTCATTTTTTTTCCGAAAACTTCACATCTGTGAAAACTTTATATCAATTTCAAAAGTAATTGGCTGTGGTAACATCCCCCTCATGTGTAGCTGCCTTTGAGGTTTATCAAGTGTACTTTATTTTTGGCTCATCATACAGTCTTTTGGCTGATCTGTCATTGTGGAGTGTGGATTATATATTTTTTAAAATGTGGGATGGAATACTCTATTTTTGGCTCTATCATCATGTAGTCTTTTGGTTGGTCTGCCATCGTGGGGTGTGAATTATATATTTTTGAAAAAAAGGGATGGAATAGGCCCCGCTCTGATACCATTTGAAAATTTTATATCCATATCAAAACCAATTGGCTGGGGATTGTATTTTCCTTAACAACATTTGTTCATGATAAACCTTAATTTTGGACCAGAGGGAACTATTTCATCCCTTAATGATGGTCATTGGCGACGCCGGCCTTAAACCTGTGGGTTCGGGCGATAAACCTTAATTTTGGACCGGAGGGAACTATTTCGTCCCTTAATGATGGTCATTGGCGACCCAGTCTTATACATGTGGGTTATGGCGACCCGATGAAAAAAATTATTATTATTACTATATTGAATTTTTTTAGAAATTTTCAAAGGGGAAATTGCCGTAAAATGACGGTAGGAGCAAATTACATTTTTGAAATCACAGATCAATGAAAAAAGCAATAATAGTTTCCATAACATGGTATGAGAAAATATTATTGGACCTCGAAAGATATTTTGTTGCATCATTTGTCCACTTTAGTTGCACCCTACATTGAAAACGATTGCACTTCTCAACAAATTCATTGCACCCACACTCATCAAAAAATGTGGGTCAAGTCACAGTTTCTGGAAAGATTTTTTAACCGTTACACCATTCATTCACTTTTGTTGCACTCTACATGGAAAAACGGTTGCAATTCTCAACAAATTCATTGCACCCACATTGGTCCAAATGTGATTGAAGTGTGTGGTCAAGTCATACTTTCTGGGAATATTTTCTAACCATTGCACCTTTTGTCCACTTTTGTTGCACTCTACATGGACAACGGTTGCACTCCTTAACAAATTCATTGCACCCACGTTGGTCCAAATTCAAGAAGGGTGTGTGTTCAAGTCACACTTTATGGGAAGATTTTCTAACCGTTGCAACCTTTGTCCACTTTTGTTGCACTCTACATGGACAACGGTTGCACTCCTCAACAAATTCATTGCACCCACGTTGTCCAAATTCAAGAAGGGGGTATTTCGGTCAACATAGGTACCATGTATATGCAATTAAAATTATGCATTTCATGTTGGGAGCAATTTCTAAAAAGTGTTCCATGGATTCCATGGAACGGCAAATATTTTTTCCGACCGCCATTTTACGACAATTCTCTCTTATAAATAACCTCATATGAATTTTATGGTGACACCACACTGGATAATTCCCCTACCTTTACTCCTTTTGTTCTTTTGATATAGGAGAGGTTGGTCTATCTTGCTAAGTTTTATCCTTCTGATTGTTCTCCACTACAACTTGTCATGCTTGATGAACAACTTGAGAACTAAATTGTTGATGTGCGCTCAAAATTAAGAATGATTTTATGGAATTAATCGGAGTTGGTGACCTTTATAGAGAGATTATAGAGACTTAATTTCATATATCCACTTGACTACTTGCTTGAAAATTTGGCATTGCTTTTGCTTGTCACGAATGCAACAATAGAAAGAGCTTTTTTGACAATAAAACATGTGAAGAGCAGGTTGTGTAATCCAATGGAAGACCAATGGTTGAATGATGGCTTGGTGGCATATATTGAAAAGAAAGTATTTGACGATATCGACTTAGAGACTATAATGCAATGATTCTAGAATATGTGATCGCATTGAATGCAATTGTAGAAGCTTGTTTTTTATGTGGTGAAAACTAAAAAGAAAAAATATTAGTATATGCCTTTTGATATCTTTTTTTATTAGATGAGACGCTTGTCGAGCTTTAAAAGTAATTTTTGTTGGAACAAGATTTTTAATTGCCATATGATGTTTTTCTTCGATTTATAGTTGGTAAAAATATTTGATATTTATAAATAAACCACATGGTCTCTAAAGTTGCCCTCTCTTGGCTCAAAATTGTGGCTTCGCTACTTGCATGCAGCTACTCAAGGGATTTTCTTTTTGTATAGACCTGCACCAGGGTTTTTGTTGGAAGCTTTGTACGAAGTTATATAGACCGTAATCTCTCGTTTTGTAAAAACATAGAGACCTTGAACTCCTTTTGAGTTAACATGGGTCTATTTGGTAACATTGCCAGTTTTCTATTTTCAGTTAATGTCAGTTCTCCTTGAAGAGTTGTTCAACCAGATCGAGATCGAGAGAGAATACCTTCAATGGCTTCTTAGATCTCGACAATATTGGTGGACATTTGAAACTTTAGAAGATAAGATTCGAAGGAGAATATGTTCGTCGTTGCTTCTCTGTCAGGTACCATTGAATATGACTTAAATGCCCATGACAATAAAAAGAGGATTGCTCTCTCAAGATTCTAGTACAGTGAATTTGGAAGTTGATTTGGGGATTTTAACAAAAGTGAAAGTAGGGTTTTTCAACTTCCACAAATTATAAAAATTGTTGAATTGAATTATAGAATTTGTAAGTGAAAGTAGTGCACGAAACAAGCTTCCTTACTTAATTTCAATAAAGTCCGAAAACAAAACAGAACACTGAAAGTGAAATGGTTACTAATTATGACTTATAAATTAGATTGTTTGGTTTAAAAAAGAGAATAAGTTATTTCCGGAGAAGGCGGAAACCCCGCCCATTGTGGTCCCCCCTACTTTCATTGCGGTAATATGAACTATTTATCTCGTAGAGACCACAAAGTAATATATTCCACGCAGTTGAAGTTTGGCTTATAACATAGACGATTATGGATGGTTTAACTTAAAAGGTACTAACAAAATCTAGCCCGAAAATAACTTTGATTTTATATAAATTAAATTTTGATTTTTGATATTTTTATTGATGCCCGATCAAATTGGTTTTTGAAAGTAATACACTACTTTACGGACCCTACAAGATGAATGATCCAGATTACCACAATAAATGCACGGTGGGACCACAAATGAAGGGTTTCAGACACCTCTGAATAGAACTTTAATTCTCTTAAATAAAAATAAAAAAAGTAGGATACTTGGACAGTTGGACCATTGCAAGTGTGAATCAGGGGGTGTTGTTAACATCTTGACTGTCCAGATTCATCTCATCTCCTTTGCATCTGAACCGTTCATTGCCATGCATGATGAGATGAAATTTGGGTCGTCTATCTGAAGAATAGATGGTCAGGATGTGCTAAGCAACCCCTCAAGTCCAGCGATTATATGTCCTCCTTTACCACAGAGATCAAAGACGAGTGATAAATTGTTCTTCAAATGTTACCATTGAGGCCATCCGTAAACTCCCCATCAGATTCAAGCGCCGCCATTGTTTCCGGCGGGAGGTTAACCTCCAAATCCATGCTTCCTCCGCCTTCACACCCAGGATAGAACGTCACTTTCCCGTCGAACTTATTCGCATACCCACTCCGAATCGCAACCGCTTTCCCCATCCCAAACTCATTCTCATAAATCCCGAACCGCAGCAAACTCCCCATCAACAAACCGTACGGATTGTACAGTGCTGGCCCACGCGTGTATATAACTGGATCCTCCATCCACTTCTCTACCCACTCTCGCACCGCCGCATCAGAGTGGCCCTCCACCGCCTCGTGCAACCGCCACGCCGCCCACCATAATTCGTGATCGAGCAGTTGGCCGACGGAGGCTTTTCCAATCAATCTGATCACCGAATTACCGAAATACTCATTCGGCAGCGGCGGGTCCATTCGGCTTCGGTTATTTGCAGTTATGATGCAAGTGGTTTCCGGGTCGCGCGGAAGACGACGGGCCCGGATCACGCACCTCCAAACGAGCGCGGATATGGATTGGAACGAGGAGATCTTGCTTGATGTACTTTGAGAATTGGCTTTTGCTTTTAGTTTGGCTATGGATTCCGATGAAAAGTGGAAAATTCTCTCTCTAAGTGGGGGAGCTTCAAATCTGCTAATAAATTGATCATGGTGAGAGAAAGGAAGGTTGTGGATGGGACCGTGCCCGTTAGGGAACCAGCGTTTAAGAATTGGTGGTCGAGGAATTCCAGGATTCTTTTCCTGTGCACAGAAGGTGTTCGGCAAAATTCTGAAGAAATGCCAATAAGAGAATCCGTCAATAACCGCATGGTTGGCTGAACAACCGATGAATATCCCATCGATTAACTCCGTGACTTGAATTGACAACAATGACATAGAATGCCCATCGTGATTAATTGCCCTGTCATGATCAAAGAAGGATTGAACAACCACGGGAACATCAACGGGCGAAAGAATGTCGGAGATAGTTAAATTAGTAGTTGCATAAATAAATTTTGCTCCGGGACTATTGTTGCAATCGATGTACACAGAGTAAGAAGGTGGGTTTTCTTGTTTTAGGGTTGCGAGTCTACCGGCGAGTGGGTAAAAATGAACAAGGGTAAGAGAGAGGGAATCCTTGAGCTTATTTATGAGGGATAGTACTGGGTTTTCTTGATCATTTGCTGTTGTTTGGGGCTTATTGAAGAGAAGACCCTTTTGGATGTAATGCACTGAGAGCATGCATATGTCCCATGCGGCCAACTGGATTGGAGGCTTTATCTCTTCTGTTTGAAATTGCGGTTTGATGAAGCATTCTGAGATGGTTTGAACAATTGGAGGGTTCATTGTACTGGAATTGTGGCTTAATGCAGCTAACCTTCACCTTGGTGCGTGAGTTGACCTGAATCGGGACACTCTTTATATTACAAAAACAAAAGACTCTTCTATTTCGGGAACTCGATTGATTTCTCTGATTGTTCGAATCTTGCTTCAAATATGAAATTCGATCGACGCACTGTTTGGGATTTTTCTTTTTTCTGTTTTGAATAAGAAGGCTATTGGGTTTTTTTGAGCAATGATTAATTTAAAGAACTGGTTGGGAAGTTTAGGAAGAAAAGTAAAAAATTCATGCTCACCCTCTCCTTTTCATTCTGACCTAACAGTTGCAGGACAAAAATATCAAAGTTGAACCATGTGGTGATGGCTGATTATTTGTCTGTATAGAGAAAGAAAAGGAGAGAATGAAACAAAGATGAGAGAATCCATGGTGTAGCTCACGTAGTAATGGAGATGAGTTGTAAACACAGAGATATTCCGAGTTCGAAAGTTGGCAATTTAATAACCTTTTGAGGTTAGGCCGCAAGAACTTCTCTTGTGAATTTCTTAGAACCGGAGTAGATGGTCTGTTTTGACTGGACTGAGAGGAAATTTGGCCGAGATGCGCACGTAACCTAGCCTGAACACCCTGACTGCCAAACCAAAATGAAAAATGAAACAAACACGAAAGAGAGAGTATGTTGACGGACCTGACGGCCGTCTTGATGGTGTTGACATTTCACTTTTGAGTTGTGGTTTGAACAATTGGAGGGTTCATTGTAACTGGAATTGTGGCTTAATGCAGCTAACCTTCACCTTGGTTCAATTGGAAATTAGCCTTGTTGTGTTGAATTTTCTGTCAGGCCTTTGTAGTTGAAAAGTTGAAGGTACCAAGTAAAGACATCATGATCAAAATGATGATAACAATAATAATAAAGACATCACTTGAGCAAAAATTCTGCCAATAGGATTTTTCCCAAGCAATTTCTGGGAAGGGAGGGGGATGAGGGGGCTGGTGAGGTTCGATTTGACAAATAAATTAGTATGCATTTTTTGATTGAGAAGTTTGGCCTAAAAAACCAACTTAACTAATTTTTTGTCTTTATTTGATTTTTTTTTTGCGTCTGTTATTTTTGCATCTGAGTGTTATTGGTTCGTCTCGGCGAGAGGAATCCAAAAAGGTAAAAGATTATGAGGGTGTTTGGCCCCCTCTTTTTCTACTTTTCACATTCTATTTTTCTCATTTTGGGTGTTTGGATGACAACCCCCAAAACACATTCTTTCATAACTCATTCTTCATTTTGCAAATTCTAAGCCAAAAGTCAAAAAGAGCTTTGGAGCTCTTTTTTTATTTCTACTTCTCATTTTCCCTTTCCAAAACACATTCTGTACGTTTCTCCCAAACACTCCTCCCACATCCAAAACTCATTCTGACCAAAAGCCAAAAAATCAAAAAACCAAAAAGTCAAAAATCAAAAGTTAAAAAGTAGGCTCCCAAACACCCCCTATGACTAGAACTCTCAATTTTTTGAATAAGATCGAAAAAAGTGTAAAAACTGTCTTTTTGACTTATTTTTGTCTTTATTAAAAAGAAATTATGATTCGATCATAATTTTTTACTTTTTTGATTCCTCTCGCCGAGACGAATCAATAATACATAAAAAGTTGATGCAAAACTAAAAAACACGAAAAAATCAAATAAAGACGAAAAAATAGGCCAGCTAACTTTTTAATTTAAATTTAAAACATAGGCCAGCGATGATCAACGATGGATTTCAGCCGTTCGACATCGTCTAGCCTTCAAACGGGCAATTTTGCCGTTTTAGGAAATAACTGATTTGCTTACAACTTTTAGTAGGAAATTCCGTTTTATTTGCCATCTCTTTTGGCAACCTTATAATTCTTCCTAGTTTTTTATTTTCCTGTCAAATTAGAATTTTCCTTTTTTGGTAATTTTCATAATTTATTGCTGGTCAGTGCTCTGAAACCATTTGTATATAAGTTCCGTGTGAAAAAACTCCCCTGATGCACTGGGTTGTCCTAACTTGTTCTTGTCTCTTTATATACTTAATTTGGTGTTTAACTTGTTCTCGTCACTTGTAGTCACTTGTACTAAATTGTATGGAATCTTAAAAAGTTAGTAGCAGGAAAAAAAGAGTCTTATCATCACAAATTCTAATTCTATGAATCCGAGATCAATCATCTCAGAGTAATTTTTCTATGACAATGCAATGGAGTTGGATTGTAATGTCGATCTTTTCCACTACATATTTTTTGGAGTCGATCTTATCTTCCGCACTCTAGGCAAATGATGTGTTGGACAGATTTTGTTTCTATAAGCTAACCTTCCACCTCGAACTTTCATGCAAATCTCACTTGCCATATGTGGGAGTCATAAATCTAGAAATACTCAGTTGAATGGTAGCTCTCTCTCTCTCTCTCTCTCTCTCTCTCTCTCTCTCAAGTGACAAATTGTTGACCGAAAAAAATTTGTTCACCCTCACCACAAGAGAGTGAACAAAACCCTCACCCTGATTGGTTAGAATGGTGTAGGGTCCACGAAAAATGATGTGATCCCACCACAAAGTGTATTGGTTCCGTGAATCCTACACCATTTCAACCAATCAGGATGAGGGTTTTGTTTACCCTTTTTTGGTGAGGGTGAACAAATTTTTTCACATTGTCGACTGGTAGCTTACTCTCTCTATTGATGATATCTCAATTTCTGAAAATCCACCTACAAAATCTTTGGTTCTGGTTATGAGATTCCTTAGGGCATCCACAACAAGCCTATGTAAAATAACTAGGCAAAATGTAACTGATGGGGAGAGGAGTGAGGAAGAAGTGTATGGTGGTGAAAACTAATAGAACAATAGATACTGAGTGTACAGTTTCTAGGTAGATTTGTTGAGATACTGTAGGTTGGATCAAACTTTTGGGGACGGAGGGAGTACCTCTCAAGTCTCAACCCCGAACGGAAAAAAAGAAATACAGACTCCAGTGATTTGTCGAAATCCGAAATACCCAATAACACTAACAAATAAATAATTTATATTGATTAGAATTTTCATATAACTCTACAAGCCCGCCCTTTACATCAAAGAAACAAGAAAGACTTGAGTACAGAGCAAGTACAGAGTTGCTCTTGGAGCATCTTCAATGATAAGCCATTTTATGAACCACCAATCATGAGGGATAATTTATCCTCCAACAAATGGAACTACAGGTATGATACCTTCAACACTTACCATTGACGGCATCCATAAACTCCCCATCGGATCCAAGTCTGCTCATTGCCTCCGGAAACAGGCACACCTCCACATCCATGCTTCCGCCGCCTTCGTACCCAGGGTAAAACGTCACTTTCCCATCAAACCTTGCGTCATACCCACTCCGAATCGCCACCGCTCTTCCCATCCCAAACTCACTCCCATACATGTCAAACCGCGGCGACCACCCAATAATCAAACCAAACTGCCCGGAAAACTTCCCAAGAATGTACATAAACGGATGCTCCATCCACTTGTCCACCCACTCTTGCACCGCCCTGGCGGAATGGCCCGCCACCGCTTCGTGCAGCCGCCCCGCTGCCCACCCAAATCTGTGCTCGAGCAGTTCTCCAGCCGAGGCTTTTCCAACCACTGGCTGAGTTAAATTGCCGAAATACTCATTAGGCAGCGGCGGATCCATTCTGGTTCGGTTATTTGCAGCCATGCTGCAACTGGTTTCCTGGTCACGTGGAACACGACGTGCTCGTGTGACGCACCTCCAGATGAGCGCGCATACGGCTTGGAATGAAGAAATATTAAGGGCTTTGCACTCCGAGTTGGCCTTGCACTTGAGTTTGGCCACAGATTGCGACGAGAAGTGGAAGATTCTTGTTCTATGTGGGGGCGATTCGACTCTTCTGATGAACTGATCGTAGTGAGAGAAAGGAGGTTGATAATAGGGCCGCACCCATCGGGGAACCATCGAGTGAGAATTGGGGGACGAGAAATTTCATAACTCTTTTCTTGTGCACTGTAAGTGTTGGATAACGTGTCAAAGAAATGCCAATATGATGTTCCGTCAGCAACCACATGGTTGATGGAACAACCAATGAATGTTCCATCAATTAGCTCTGTCACTTGGATTGACAGCAACGACATCGTATGCCCATCGTGATTAACCGCCGTGCAGTGATCAAAGAACGATTGAACAATTATAGGGACATCAACAGGCGAAAGAATGTCAGCAACAGTTAAATCTGCAGTTGCATAGATAAATTTTGCTCCAGGGCTATTGTTGCAATCGATGTACACCGAATAAGATTGTGGGTTTTCTTGTTTATGGGTCGCAAGTCGACCTGCAAGGGGATAGAAATGGATAAGGGTGAGAGACAGAGACTCCTTGAGCTTTTCTAGTAGAGTTTTAACAAGGTTTTGTTGGTCATTTGTTGGGGTGGGCTTGATGAAGAGAAGACCCTTTTGCATATATTGCATTGAGAGCATGGCTAGGTCCCTTGGGGCCAAGTAGATTGGAGGCCTTATCCCTTCTTCTGGACATTGTGGTTTGATAAAGCACTCTGAAATGGTTTGAACAATTGGAAGGTTCATTGAAGCCAACTCTTGATCTTAACTCTATTGAAACTCAGCTGTGTTGTATGGCAAAGCTTATACCAAGGAGCAGAGGATCCCACAAGGGAAAAGTTATTGCTCCAACCCTCAAAAAAGAGTTTGGACTCCAGCTCTGATGCACTGGGTTGTCCTAACTTGTTCTCGTCTCTTTATATATTATGTTGTTTGATAGTTGGGTGTTCAGGCCAATTTACGTGCACCTCCCTCGACTACTCTCCTCTATAATCCGGTCAAAGGATGACTATCAACGCCGGAACAAACATGTTCTTGTCGCTTATACTAAATTGTATGGAATCTTAAAGAGTCAGTACCAGGAAAAAAAAAAGATTCTTATCATCAGAAATATCAATTCTGCGAATCCCAAATTGATCATCTCAGAGCAATTATTCTATAGTCTTGGGGTATCTCTATGTGATGTCTAAAACTTTTTTGAACTACATATTTCTGTGGAGTCCATGCATTTAGGTCGACTAGGCTCCACGGAAATGTGTATTGGATAGAGAGTGTTCGTTTCTGTAAGCTTATCTTCCACCTCGAACTTTCGTGCAACTCTCACCTGCCATATGTGGGAGTCCTTATATATCTAGAAATGCTCAGTTGAATGGTAGCGCACGCGCTCTCTCTCTCTCTCTCAAGTATCAAGTAACAAAATGTTGAATGGTAGTTTTCTCTCACCAAAAATGATAGGTACACACCCTCTCAACCACTCCCCACCACACCCTCTCTCACTCTATTGCTAACATCTCAATTTCTAAAAATCCACCTACAAAATCTTGGTTCTCGTTATGACCTCCTTAGGGCATCCACAACAAGCCTACGTAAAATAACCAGGTAAAATGTACTTTTCTAAGTTCAGCTACCTTTTTTTAAAAAAAAAAAGTAGGATGAAATTTCAGCTACCAGAGAGTCCTTGAGGTTCTCTAGTAGAGATTTGACAGGGTTGAAAAGAAGACCCTTTTGGATGTAATGGATTGAGAGCATGGCTAGGTCCCATGAGGTCAAGTGGATTGGTGAAACATCGAGTGAGAATAGGGGGACGAGAAATTTCATAGCTCTTTTCTTGTGCACGGTAGGTGTTGGATAACGTGTTAAAGAAATGCCAATACGACGTTCCATCAGCAACCACGTGGTTGATGGAACAATGACATTGTATGCCCATCGTGATTTATCGCCCCCTGATGATCAAAGAACGATTGAACAACTAAAGGGACATCAACGGGCGAAAGAATGTCAGAAATTGATAAATTCGCAGCTGCGTAGATAAATTTTGCTCCAGGGCTGTTGTTGCAATCGATGTACACCGAATAAGAATTTGGGTTTTCTTGTTTATGGGTCGCGAGTCGACCTGCAAGGGGATAGAAATGGATTAAGGTGAGAGACAAAGACTCCTTGAGCTTTTCTAGTAGAGTTTTGACAGGATTTTGTTGGTCATTGGTTGGGGTGGGCTTGATGAAGAGAAGACCGTTTTGCAAATATAGCATTGAGAGCATGGCTAGGTCCCATGGGGCCAAGTAGATTGGAGGCTTTATCTCTTCAACTGGATATTGTGGTTTGATGAAGCACTCTGAGATGGTTTGAACAACTGGAGGGTTCATTGTCAATGGATTGTGAGCATAATGTGTCTTGATCTCACTCTATTGCTGATATCTCCATTTCTGAAAATCCACCTACAAAATCTGAAAAAATCAAACTTATTTAAATGTTCCTGCTATTCTATATTCCCTTCAAAAGGGTGCTCAACCTACAGAAACGGTTCAGGATATTTTAAAAAAGGCAGAGGTTTTTAAAGAATTTTGCTCTAAATTAAAGGAAATTTAATTACTCTCTCCATCCCAATTTAAATGTCCACTGAGACTGTGCAAGTTTGACTTTAAAAAATAAAATATTTTTAGAACTACTTTTTAATTTTTTTTTGTACCATTCAAAAGATCTCAACGAGTATTTTTAAATGGTGTATTGTTTTCTGTAAAATTGAAATAACAATACACTTAGGCTGTGTTTGGATGACAGCAATCTCAAGGAGGAATGGGAATGTGACGTTTTCTATCCATGATTCCAACGTTTGGAACAGACAAGAACAAGAATGTGAAGCCAAACTTTTCTTATTCCAATGCTTGACAGAGACAGGAATATGAATGTGATTCCTGATGACATATTCAACCAGAAATCACATTTCTAGACTTAGTGAGAATCTGATCCCTCCCTTATCCCATGAGAATCTCAGATTCCTGACTCATTCATTAAAAAAAAAAATGTTAACTTTAATAAATTTCTAAAATAATTGTTTCCCGTTTACGATTACTGAATTAATCTAAACACCAAAATGCAATTCCTCCAGATATCAAATTTCTAGAAATTTGATTTCCAGTAATCATAAATGTGCGGGCTTTACTCGAGGAGCACAGAATAATCTTCCCTATCTTACTCCAGTTCTACCTAAGCTAATGCCTAGCACATGAACTGTCGGTTGTCGCCTAATCCAACATTATAGTAGTAATAAATTCCATTAAATCTCATGCCTAGTACATGAACTCGTCAGTTGTTACGTAATCCAACATTATAGTTATAAATTTCATAAAAACTCATAATAATGTCAAACCAGAAGAAAAAAAAAAAAGATTTTGTAGTCACAAATTCAATTGGCTGGTCAATCTGAGAGGTCTTATCGGCCGGCAATTGAAATAACAACAAACTAGGAGTACAAAAGGACACAATAACGAAAATTTGTGTCTTTAACTCTTAAACCTTTTCACAACTTACAAAAATATTGTGTTGTGGTGCAGACAACCTTCAACAGTGGTCTATTCCGGGGTTATAGGGGGCAGCGCCCCCACAGGAACTACGGGGTGTAATTTCGACCATAGAGCCCGACCTATTTATTTAGCATTTTGTTAAATTTTAGGGTTATCAGTTTACAGAGAGAGGCTAGAGAAAACGCATATTTCAGAGAGATTGCGAGAAGACTTGTACTCATATTTTCGATTTTATAGTGGACTGGTGTGGCTCCCGTGATTTTTCCTCGTTTTGAGATTTTCCACGTATATCTTTTGTCTCGCTTTTCTTTCCCATTTTTGATTACGCACGGCTGTTTTGAGTTCCGATTTCCTAACATGTACTTCCAATACAGAGTCCACTGAAAATTCATACTACCAGGAAAGAAATGGTTTTAAGTAATTAGTCCTCTCTGTAACTCAGGGGAGAAAAACACGAAATGTGAAACAAAGGAAAGTCATCTTTCTTCAAGAGCATTGGGAGAGGTGATTTGGGTTTGCTTTTGCAAGTTTATCAATGAATTCAGAATTTCTTCAAATCCGACATTAAAATGAAAAAAAAATCAATAATCTTGATCAGATCATCCACACACAGCTCTCATAAACTCCTCATCAGCTTCAATCCCGCTCATTGCCTCCGGCGAGAGGCAAACTTCCAAATCTATGCTTCCGCTGCCTTCATACCCTGGGTACAATGTCACTTTCCCGTCAAACTTATTCGCATACCCACTCCGAATCGCCACCGCTTTTCCCATCCCGAACTCGTTCCCATACATCCCAAACCGCGGCGAGCTCCCCATCATCACACTAAATGGGTCATAGAACTGCTCAATGTTGTATATAAGCGGATCCTCCATCCACTTCCCCACCCACTCCCGCACTGCTGCGTCAGAGTGGCCCGTGACGGCCTCGTGCACCTGCCATGCCGCCCACCCAAATCCATGCTCGAGTAGTTCCCCGGCGGAGGCTTTTCCACTCACTGTTTGCATCGAATTCCCGAAATACTCACTCGGTAAGGGCGGGACTATTCGACCTCGGTTATTAGCAGCCATTCTGCAGTTGGTTACTTGGTCGTGTGGGAGACCACGTGCCCGCGTTACGCACCTCCAGATGAGCGCTGATACGGCTTGGAACGAAGAAATCTTGGTTGTGTTGCACTCCGAATTGGCTTTTGCTTTGAGTTTGGCTACGGATTGCGACGATAAATGGAAGATTCTCTCTCTAAGGGGTGGCGCTCTGAATCTGTTGATGAACTGCTCGTGGTGAGTGAAAGGGAGGTCGAGAATAGGGCCGCACCCATCGGGAAACCACCGAGTAAGAATGGGGGCTCGAGAAATATCATAACTCTTTTCTTTTGCAAGAAAGGTGTTCGACAAAATATCAAAGAAATGCCAATACGATGTTCCATCAACCACCATGTGATTGACGGAACATCCAATGAATATCCCATCGACTAACTCCGTTACTTGAATAGACAGCAGTGACATCGTATGTCCATCGTGATTAACAGCCCTGTCGTGATCGAAGAACGATTGAACGACTAAAGGGGCATCGACGGGCGAAAG
>CM029281.1:35244298-35255208 GCA_016920895.1 Vaccinium myrtillus | reverse complement strand
GGAAAAAATAAAAAACACAACCACCTTGAGTTTTAAATCGGTTGGTTACGAGCCTGTATTAAACACAAACAAACTTTGATAGCCCATGTGTGAGAATCACAAATCCACTTAGGCCATAGAGTGGCAGTCACCCTAGGCCGAGCCTAAGCCCTAAGGCGTTTACCCCTCCATAGATGAGAGATCCACCAAGATGCTAATAAAAATTACTCTAAACATGATGTTTTACTAAGTATTCAAGAATCAAGGATTATAAAATGGACTCGGAACTAGAATTTGAAAAATAAAAACTTATTAAATAAGATGATCTTTACAACTTTAACAAATAGCCAAAGTACAGACAACAATTACCTTTAAGAAGATCTTGTTCAAAAGCTCCCAAAAACTAAGGAAGAGAAGGGGAAAAGAACAAGAAAGTAGATCTAGGAGCAGGGGAGAGAGTGATTGCCTGAATAATGAACCAAAATATCCTAAAACATGTATTTATAGGACACAACGACCAAGAGAAATGAGAGAGGACCAAGTCAAAGTTTTGGTACCGACACAGGGGGATACCAGTACCAACATGACAGGTACTGGTACCAGTGGCTCAAAAGGGGCCACTGCCTGATGAGGTACCGGTACCACCATGAAAGGTACCGGTACCAATCTGGAAAATCTGGGATTTTGCTTTTCTTGCTGAATTTACAACTTTGGTCCTTCTTTGCTTGTTACGGGACTTCTTCTAATGGCTTCCCGGACTTCGTCATGACCCATGCCTCGTACCTCAAGACCTCAACAAAGAGGGGTTCTGGCTTTCTACATTAGAATTGACAGTTGAAAAACAACTATATCCAACCTCATAAAACCCAAGGGTATCCTTGCAGTTCTGATAAGGAAGAGGGTGTGGCGTCTAGCAAATAACTTTACAATTCAATCCGTCCATGCCATCATGTAAGAGGAGATTGTTAAGATTTCCCTTAATATCCCACTAGAGGCTGGGGGGGCACACATGATGCGTGTGCAAATCAAATTTCAATAAAATATGCACAACAATAAGTTGGAAGTCATTGCACATAATATTGGATCAAAATTCGACTTGCACATGCATCTGTGTACCCGCCACCTATAGTTACAAAGTACTGAAATATGCATAAAGTATGAAACAAATCAAATAATAGAAACCGTGGACATACATAAAATTAGTGAAACCATTAAATATACAATTCAACTTTCAAAGATATATTCAGGGCATGGGAACCATTATTTACCGGCGTGCGGAGTTATCACACTTGAAGAAGCCTAGTAGAGAGTAAAAATTGAACTAATGAAATTGCAGTTGGAAGAATCACAAAGGTTAGCAATGGCCTTCGAAAGAGGTGAGTTCTCTTTCTCCAGATTATGTGTCAAATGTTCCAACTGGTCTTAAGCAAATTGTTGATGTGTTTACCCAAAAAAAATTGTTGATGTAGATTGTGGTTTTGATTGAAAACAAAAAACAAAAAATTGGAGTCTGAAGATGATTAAACAGTTGTAGGGAGAGAGTACTTGGGTTGGTCAAGATATGGAACCAAGTGGGAACGTGGGTGTAAATCATGGCAAGCGGTTGGAACCGCCTGTAGGTTTAGTGGGGTTCAGGCTATTACGTGTTTATCCTTTTTTGGACGGTGAATTGGAAATAGAATTCTAAACATGCAAGGACTTTTGTGGAAACTTTAAGTGTGAGCCAACTTCAAAGGGAGTCCACACCAAAGTGCTGCTCCCCCTTTATATATTAGAAATAGATGTTTGGGGTGGACCCATTGTCTCATAGGGCCCCTCTTTATCTAGTCTACTCAATGTTTGGAGGGACAATATCTAGTCCACTCAATGTTTGGAGTGACAACTGAAACGATAGATGACCTTATTTCCAAATTATGGATGTCATTTAACAGCCTTATACGACTTCTTTTTGAGGAATTTTCGAAAAATGTTATATTCCACCTACAAATTAGGTAGTGTGCATAGTCCGATCCGCTTAGGCAAAAATACGTCCTACATTGGGTAAGCCACTTACGCAAAAATACGGGCCAAAAGTGCTCCCCGAACACATGATAAGGTTAAAAATGTGGGCCCATGCCCATGTCTTATCTCCTACAATCAGGGGTGGAACCTTTTATGGGGGCAGGGTGGCACGAGCCACCCCTAGGTTAGTTCCCCCCAAAAAATTTACGTCTGAATGATCCAAGCCATTCAATAATTTTAAAATAATTATTCGAGTGGTCCTGCAAAAAATCAACTCATTCGGCTTATTGTAAGTACTCAATCCAATCTTTCAGTTTTGCATTCCAAATTTAGAATATTGAATTCTGAATGAGATTTAAATAAAAGGTAGACAATTGGGTGCATTCCCATGGATCTGAATTGCAGTTATTCTAGGGCTTGTTGAGAAAGAGCATTCATAAAATTGATTGGTATAAAAAAATTAGCTTTGCATTTAGATACCTATCGATGCCCGACCAAGATAATATTTTTGATTAATGCTCTTCTCAACAAGCACTACAATATTGGCGGTTCAGATCAAGGGGATACCGAACAATTGTCTAAAAATTTTCAAAGTTCATTCAGAATTAAGGATCCTGAATTAAAATTTGAAAGAACAATTGTCTGATTGAACTGATTTTTTGACGACTAGTCAAACAATTGTTTTAAAATTGTTGAACGGCTTGAATCATTTGTGGGCCTCCGATGGCGGCTCCACACAACCATCGGTATCTTATGAGAAGGGAGGAGTAAAAGGTAGGACAAAACAGTAATGCTGGCCCAGCACTACAAGGTCCCTGTATCTATGTATCTTTCGGGGTATTATGAATACTTAACATTAGGAAAACGTGTATTTTTTAGATAGTAAGTGTTTTGATAAATGATTAACATATAAAAATGTGTATTCTTTTTTATTATGAATATTTAATATAGAACATGTATACGTTTTTATATTAATTATTACAATATTCTTTCAGTGCCAGCTCCAACTTGAAAATTGGTTCCGCCACTGCTGACAATACAATCATCCCTTATCAGAACCCCAAACATACCCTAGTAGTTTAAAATTATACTATCTAACCGATATTATTAGGTCAAGTTGTTAATACCTTTGCTTGTATCTCTGTAAATAATGTTCTTTATTTGAATTTTGTAGACTCCATGGTTGGACAATCGCCATGTTGTTTTTGGACATGTTATCGACGGAATGGATGTTTTGGAGAAACTTGAATCTCAAGAGACAAGCAGATCTGATATCCCTCGCAAGCCTTGCAGAATTCTTAATTGTGGAGAGCTACCACTAGATGGATAATCCCTGAGTACTCATCCTGTCAACAACCACGCATTGCAATTTGTGGTTTGGTCTGTTATCACTTATTTGTTCAAATCTCTCTTTTGTGCATTTGCCAGCAAATGGTCTTGCACTTGGGATTATTACATGGTTGACAAATGCTCACGAAGTTCATGATCTTGTCTACAACTGATTTCTTTTACATATCAATGTATCAGTTTCTCGGTATATCTTCGTGTAAACTCAACCCAACACCCCCGTCCCCATTACGAGTGTCAATCTCTATGTACTGTAGCGCAGTTGCTATCATACTGTCCAAGATTTGATAGATGATAATGAGGCTATCATATGCAAACACCCCCGTCCCCATTAGCAGTGTCAATCTCTATATACTGTAGCGCAGTTGCTATCATACTGTTCGGTGAGCCTGGAAATAGTGCTGACGTGCTTTAGTGGATCTTATAAGATGTCTCTATCTATGCCAGTGTTTTGTACTGTGGTACTGCTATATACTGCTTAAAGCATAATGGCTTGCAAATATGCTGACGGGGTCTTCCACTAAACACCCCCGGAGTAGCTTATGCCAAAACTTACGATTGTTTTTGTGTTGGGGATTGTTTTGGTAGTGTTGTGTATACGAAAGGGTATGGTTGGCTGTCCTTTGTTTAAGTACTTTTGGCTTGAGGATTACTTGAAGTTTCATTGGCTGAAGGAGCTTTGGCAACTTAAACTTGTGAATCATCTCACCTGGTATAAAAAAAAGGCCAATTCTATTTGCAACCCCTTATTTACTCCATACAACCCAATTTCTCCATGCAACTCAACTAAAATTTCCCAAACGAATTTACTACATAAAAGTAAAACCCACTAAATACCCTTAAACTTCCCACAATACCTCTTTCTCAATAACCTAAAAATTACACTTCCTCCCTTCTCCCCTTCCCCATCGTCTTCCTCTCTCTCCCTAAAAACATTTGAAATTTCTCTCCCTCCTCCCTCCTCCCTCCCACCAGTCAACCACCATCTCTATTCCTCCTCCCACTTGTCAACCACCACCTCCCTCCTCCCTCCCACCACCACCGTCGTCTCTCTGTCTGTGTGGCCCTGCAAGTAGCAAACTGTGAAAATTGGATTTCTGCTCGTATCTGTTTCAGTATGTAAATGTCGAAATACATCATATTTTTCGACAAGCTAAAGTTGCAAAAATATGATGCATTTCGACATTAGCTAGTCGAAACGAATGTTGTCAAATTAAGAAATTTCCCAAAGTATATACTTCGGTATCCAAACGTCAAAATAATGTATGAATTTCGACATTAGCTTGTCGGAACTTGTGATTAATTTCGACATTAGCTTGTCGAAACGTATGTTGTCAAAATATGAAATTTCTTAAGTACCTACTTCGGTATCCAAATGTTGAATATGTGGACATATTTTCGTGTGTGAATGTTGAAAATATAGTCGTTTTTAAGGGTGTGAATGTCGAAATTCTTGGCAGTTTTTTCCAGTCGAATTTTAGTATTCAAATGGATTCCTTACATCTTCATGAGATTTCGGCTCAATGAAAGGTACAATGTCCATCACAGAGGATTGAAATTGAATTCCATTTCTATTGTTTCTTCTTAAATTAAAAATTAACCTAGAAATGGGTCATTATCTTTAATGGAAGGAGAGGAACCCTCCATTAATTGGATGTGTGTTCCTTTGTTCTCCTTTGAGAGTGAGATTAACAAGGAATTCAGAGGTGGAAAGGGGTGGCGGTTGGTAGGTCAAAGGACGTGGGGGTGGCGTGGGTGGTGTCTGGTTCGGTGTGAGGGAGGAGGGAAATGAGGAAGAAGAGGGGTGTTGGGGTGTGTTGAGTTTACTTAGGGCCATTTTCGTCTTTAGCCAATAGTGTAATTTAGGGGTATTGTGTGAAGTTTTTAGTGGGTTGTATGAAGTAAATAAGGGGTTGCAAATAGAATTGGCCTAAAAAAATTACTCCCTCTGTTCCAAAATAAGTGTCCATTATGAAAAGTCATGTCATTTTTCAAATAAAAAACTTAAGTACTTTCGTATATTGTTTTTTGAATTTTTTCACACCAAATTAAAGTACTCATTAAGAACTTTAATTCAATGGGAAAAAATTCAAAAAAATGATACACAGAAGTACTTAATATTTTTATTTGAAAAATGGCATGAGAGAGAGATGACACTTATTGTGGAATGGAGGGAGTAGTAGAGAATCTCATTCCCAACCAAGTTCAGTAAAAATACAAATTTGAATTGTGTCATAAAGAGAACGAAACGTTTGAAATTACCTTCCAAACTCGGAAGTGTTTGCAATGGTCCTTTTGGTTTAGAATCAGAAGTTGGATGAGACTATTTGAGAAAAGTGCTTGGGACCTAGTTTTGTGTTGTAGATAGTGTCACGCCAAGTGTAGGGCTAACTCGGAAGTCCGAGGTCGAATCCATAGGGAACGGTCAGAGCTTATGGGAGGCTTGCTTTACAGTAGGGGTTTTGGCATTAGGACGGCCAACCTTTTGGTTTGGTTTGTGAGATTCTCTCTTGATAAGCCCCCAATATTGTGGATATCTGGGGCTTATCTCGCTTATTTTGTCCACACGCACACACGATTTTCGTGCCTAAAATGTTTGCTTTGCGTGTAGTGTTGTTTTTGTTGAGTTACAGGTTGAACGTGCGAAATAAGCACATTTTGAGCGCAGTGAGAGCCGTGCCCCATGGCATGCCAAAACCAGGCCTCAAGGGCCACGAAACGGTGATTCGGCTAATGGCTCGGGAATTTGAAAGGTCACAATTCGAGCCGATGCACCGGAAGCCGTTCGCACACTCTCAAAGACTCCCGGTGGAATCCGAGAGTAACCAAGCATGCACGAGGCCAAGGAACACCTCCCCGAGGGTCACACAACTCGTTTTAGTGTTTTGAAGGAAGTCCGAAAACACGGAAGGCCAAAGGAGTGACCAAAGGCATCATCAAACCAATAGTGGATCGATCCAGTGAATGAGTGGATCGATCCAGTGAATGAGTGGATCGATCCACTCAAGGCAAAAAACATCATCAGTCCCTTTTGGATCGATCCAGTGAAGGAGTGGACCGATCCACTCAAGTCAAAAACATGATTAGACCCTTTTGGATCGATCCACTCCACTCCAAAAGTTCACCAGAGCATAGTGGATCGATCTAGTCTCATAGTGGATCGATCCACTCACGTCCAAATGACCACCAGAGCATTTTGGATCGATCCACTCCCATAGTGGATCGATCCACATCAGTCCGAAAAGCATTTTTCAGCTACTTTTTGGACATTCTATTAATGGCAAGTTTTTTGTTAATATGAGAGTTTTATGAGATATTATGTAGAGAGAGAAATGGGAGGATATATGCACTCTCCTCTCCCCCTTTCACCACACTTACTCTTTCATTTTCTAGTTAAGTTTTTGCTCCTCCATTGGAGGACTTTCAAGGTTTCTCTCTCTAAATTTCCCGTGTAATCGTTGAGCTCCCGTAAGTTTCTCGTTTATTAATCTTGCTACTCTTGTTTAGCTCTTTCAATATATGTAGTTTATTTTCAATTCTCTAAAGTATTTAATGTTCATGTTGTTCTCGCTTCTTCCTTAGTAAACACTTGTTTCTATTAGTTGTTAGTTAATTTCTCAAGACTTAAAGTTGTAGGCTAACCTAGGCTCTTTACTAAAAATTAGTTTATTAAGTCACATGTCATGTTCTTTATTTCCTTTGCAAAATTAGTCATGTTTCTCTTAGTTATGATCGAGTAGTCGGTTTAGGCTCGGTTGTGGGGTGAGTAGCACCCCGTGACTTAGGTTAATTCACCCTCCTCGCCATATTGCAAACATTGCTTGTTAATCAAAGAGTTAGGATTAATTTTATGTATCAAAATTTGGATTTGTTAATCCCTTTGATCACACGTAGCCAAGGGCTTGGCCATTTGGTACGTGTGATGCTTAGGGCGATGTCAATCAAAATGTATAAATGGCACAAGAATCCTACTCTTTGAGAAACACCATTTCCAGTCAAACGAGTTTAAATACCAAATCTTCCGTTCGGGGTTGTTTAATGATGTCCCCGAGCCGGTTATTTTAGAGGAGAATGAATCGGCCTAAGTCATGGGTGTTGTAATCCCCTAAACCTTGCCTTCTTTTAATTAGTCTTTTCAAATGCCGCGTCATTATCGAAGTTAAGAGAATTCCACCAAACAAACTCCAAAAGCTAAGTTTGCCGCTTTAAGGCTAACCCATCATTCGCGACTCAATTATCACGCGCGGTGCATTCGGTCTCTGTGGACTCGACCCGGTCTTACCGGTTATTATGCTACGCGATACCTAAACCCTACGCTTGGGGAAGTAACTTTTGCAATACAATCCAAGGTCGAAGCATTTTTGGCGCCGTTGCCGGGGACCCAATGGTCCGCTCCGCGTGAGTTTGCCTCGCGTCACACCACTGTAAGTATCCCATTTCATTAGTACATATCACTTAGTTTATTTTTGTTCAACTAGTATAGTTCTAAGGGCGGATACCTCTAACCAAACAGTTGATTGTTTAAATTGAGGTTTAACGAAGCTTGAGGAAGTATATTAGTTTGTAAATTTCTGTCATATATATAACGAGGTGGCGGAATAGCCCCTTGGAATTGTTTGTGGTGAGGCGGTGGTATAACCCCTCTAGTCTGTTGTGTTTGGTGTATGCAATTCTACGTGAGAGATCCTCGTCGGAGAGTCATTGATTTTGAAAATCCATTTGCCAACATGGGCGACCGAGAGCAACCACCGCCACCAGAAATGTTGTCCATGTGGCAGTATCTTAACCCCACACGCCTTGTCCCCCCATCACCAATAGTTCATCCCACACCCAATGCCAATCATGTTGTATACACCATTAAGCCGAACACAATTTCCATGTTGCCTGTTTTCTATGGGATGAAGTCTCAATGCCCTTACGAGCACGTGAGGGAATTTGAGGATCTTGTGAACACGCTTGTTACCATTCCGGCTGAGCTTGAGTCCGCACGCCTAAAATTGTTTCCATTTTCTCTTAAGGACCAAGCCAAAACTTGGCTTTCAACTTTAAAACCGCAGTCCATCACCTCGTGGGAAGAATTGCATGAGGAGTTTTTCAAGAAATATTACCCCTTGCATAAAACCGTGGTAATGAAAAAGCGTGTCTCCAATTTTGCCGAGAAACCAAATGAACCATTTTTCGCTGTATGGGAGAGGTTTAAAAATCTTTTGACTGCTGTCCCACATCATGGTTTTTCGGTAAAGGACAAGATGCAATTTTTCTACGAGGGCATTTCACAAGGGACTCGGCAATTCATTGACACCATGTCTAATGGTGAATTTTTAAACAGGAATCCTCAGCAGTGTTATGATTTTCTTGAGCAACTCGTCGAGAACAACCAGTCGTGGGATTATTTGGATCCCTCGGACAAGACCTATCAACCGTTGAGTGCGAGTGCGGGTACTAGTCAAGGTTCGGGTGAGAGAGGGAAGTATGTGCTTAAAGATCAAGATGACGTAAATTTTAAGCTTTCCCAAATCACTAAAAAGTTGGAAAATTTGGAACTAAAAAGTGTGAAGAAGTGTGTGCTTTGCGTGACCCAAGGGCATTCAACTGATGATTGCCCGACTCTTCCGGGTTTGAAGGAAATCCTTCATGGTGGGGTAGCGGAACAAGCAGAGGTCAATGCCGTAGGTCAACGGTACGACCCTTTTTCAAACACGTACAATCCCAAAACTAAGGACAATCCTGCGGGGGGGAACAAATCAAGGGCAACCTCAAAGGCCACCCCTGGCCTACAATCAAGGTTATCAACCTCCCCAAGGTCAGAATCAAAACCAAGGTCAAGCCCGGTACCCTCAAAATCAACAACACCATGGTTCTAATTTTTACCAACCGCCTCAAAAGCGCTCATTGGAAGACACCGTGCAATTTTTCATTCAAAGTCAAACTGTGGTCAACGAGCAAAATGCTCATGCGATGAGGGAGATTCAAAGTCAAGTGTCTAGGTTAACCACTTCTGTGGGGCATCTTCAACAAGAAAAGGGAAAGTTTCCCTCCCAACCTCAAGCAAACCCCCAAGGTCAAAACTTTGTTGGTAGCTCGTCGGGACCTAGTTCCAATGTCGAGCACGTTAAATCGATAACCACTTTAAGGAGTGGTAAGGAGCTTGACAAGTCCATTCCCCCCAAGCCCACTCCTCCGATGGTCCAACCTACACCCGTCATTATGGAACCCTCCCTGAGTGGCGTGACTTTGCCACCCAAGGTTGTGGAGCAAAGTGCTCCTGTTTGTCCTTTTCCGGCACCATACCCTCAACGGTTGAGGGCACCACCCAAACCTACCATGAATGATGAGGTCTACGAGGTTCTTAAGCAAGTTAAAATTAACATCCCTCTCGTAGATGCTCTCAAAACCATCCCGGCCTATGCTAAATTTCTTAAGGACTTGTGCACTGTCAAGCGCAAGTTGAAAGTGCAGAAAAAGGTCTTCTTGACGGAGCAAATGAGCTCCATTATCCAAACCAATGTTGCTCCAAAGTACAAAGACCCCGGGTGTCCTACTATTTCCATTGTCATAGGGGGTAAGAGAGTTGAGAGAGCTTTGCTTGATTTGGGCGCGAGTGTGAATTTACTTCCGTTTTTGGTGTATGAGCAACTAGGCTTGGGAAAGATGAAACCCACGAGAGTGACGCTTCAATTGGCAGATCGTAGTGTCTGGATACCAAGAGGGATGGTGGAGGATGTGTTAGTCCAAATAGACAACTTTGTCTATCCTGTGGACTTTGTGGTGTTAGATACTTGTTTCGTGCCCCATACCCAAGCTCAAACCCCTATAATTCTCGGGCGTCCCTTCTTAGCGACGTCTGACGCAATCATTCACTGTAGAAATGGGTTGTTGAACATGACCTTTGGAAATATGAAAATGGAACTTAACATCTTTAATGTGGGCAGTCAAATGGGTGACAAGGAAGATGTTCAAGAGGTGAGTGTGATAGACAAGTTGGAAGAGGACCAAGTGTTCTCTCCATTGTGTGAGAAAACGTTAGAAAAATCTCTCACTGCCAAAGAGATGGATGCGGAGGTTGATTACTTATACTCTTTGCTTGAGAGACAAGACAAGTTTGGGCACGGGTATATGTCTACTACTCTTGAGAAGTTCCCACCCATGGAAACTGAGATTCTCCCTTCGAATCTCCCAATTCTTGATATTCCTTGGGGTGAGCAAGTGTTTGAGGTGCCGAGTTGCCCATGGTTAACCAACATTGATAATTATTGTGCCACATGTGAGCTTCTGAACCAATGGAGTCCCCAAGAGAGGGAAAAATTCTTAGTTGTGATGGAAATGGTTCTCTTTGATGCTCCTTATTTGTTCAAATATCATCCTCCGGACGACCCGTCCGCTTGTTTCGTGTAAGTTCCAGTGTTCGCCGTTTTCTAACGGTTTTTGATGGTCCGGTATAGCCACCCGTCTCTAGCTTGGAGTGTTGTGTGACTTGTTCTACAACACTTTGAGTGGGAGGCGGGGGAGAAAAATAGTACCCGTGCGATCGCGTGAAAATCGTTGGTGGTTTTCCTTATTTTCATTGTATATATGGTTCATTG